>JAABKJ010000437.1:0-50236 GCA_011634705.1 Andricus grossulariae | reverse complement strand
TATTTTGTGGAAGATTGATAATTTTTTTTTAACTCTACTTTTTTGGTACAAAATTAATCCTCTTGCTGGTTTCAAATTGAACTACTTGGTTGAAACTTTACGTGTTTTTTTGTTGTATTTTTACTTATTTTTTTGAGAATTCGTATTTAAAAAAAAAAAAGGAATTGATTTAACTGAAAATATAACTTTTCGGTTAAAAGTTAACTGTTTTGTTAAAAATTCCAATGTTTTGTAAAAAATTCTCATTTTTGGCTTACCAATTCAACAATTTGGTAGAAAATTAAACTATTTGGTATAAAGCGCAACAGTTTTCTAGGAAATTAGATTTTTTCTAAATTAAAAATTTATTTTATTAATGAAAATTTAATTATTTCGTTTTGGGTTGAAATTGCATCTTTTTTAGTTAAAAAATTTAACTCTTTGGTTGAAAATTTATGAAATTTGTTAAAAATTCAACTATTTGGTGAAAAATTGATGTATTTTGTTGGAAATTAATTCTTTTTAGTAAAAAATGAATCTTCTTGGTAAAAAATGTAACTATTTTATTAAAAATGTATATTTTGTGTTGAAAAATAGTATCTTTTTACAAAAAAACCCCCCTTTTTGTTGATAATTCAATTATTTTTAACTAAAGTGATAAATATTGAACTATTGAAAATATTACTATTGAAAATATGAATTTTCAACAAACAAAAATGTTAAAAAATCAATTTTAAACCAGAGAAAATACATGAAATGATGAATCTTTGACTGAAATAGTAAAATTTTAAGTTAAAAAAATTAGTTTTCAATAACAACAAAATTATTTTCAACAAAGGAGATGAATTTTCATTATTGTATAGAATTCCTAAAAATAAAACAAGAATCCAACGACACATTCAACGACGTTAAATATAATTTTGAATTTGATTTTATTCTAATTTAAAATTCTCAAATTTCAATATGAATCTTGAACGAAAAAATTATTTTTTCAAAATGTGGTTTAATATTTAACCAAGAAGTTCAAGTTTCACCAAAAAAGATGATTGTTCGATGAATAATGTAATGGTATATAGGTATTTCCACGAAAAAAGATTTTAATTAAAAATTTAAAAAAAAAAACAGTATAATTTACGACAACAAAAAAAGACCAATTTTTCAACAAAATTGTTGAATTCTCAACTAAATATGATTAATTTTCAAACAAGCAGTTACATTGTTAACCAAAAAAGATGAAATTTATTTTATAAGAGATTAATTTTGAAACAAAAAATATGACTTCAAATATAAAAATATTTAAATTTTCAACCAAGAATGACATCAGTTGAATTTTCGACACCAAGATATGATTTTTCAATAAAAAGTTAATTTTCTATATTGTTAAATTTTTACCCCAATAAAAAGACTTTTTAACCAAATAGTTGAATTTCAAACCGAAGAAAATTAAGTTTCAACCCAAAATAAATAAATGGAAATAAATATTAAATAGAAATTCTTACTCAAAAAATATTTTTACAGATATTTTGTACTATTAAGTACGTTTTATTATGCCAAAATTCTCAAATAATTTGCAAATTAGAAATATGAAATAGTTCACAATCGAATTTGCACTATTTGCAAAAAATGATCTGCAGCGCCATCTGTCGACGGCGTCCCTAACTAATTCGATAAGGTGCCCAACTCTAGGTTTTCAAAGTTCTGTAATAATTTCTGAATTAGAAATATGAAACAATTGATAATCGACCTCGTACTATTAGCAAAAAAATTTCTGCAGTGGCATCTTTCGACGACGTCCCTAACTAATTCGATATAGCGCCAAATTCAAATCCTGAGAAACAGAAAAGCAATTCTAAGGGCTTCTACTAATACAATTTTCAAATTAATGTCTTATTTCTTCTTTCAGATAGCGAAACAGTCTGTAAAGCGAAACAAACTTCATTGGAGAGATCAACGCCTGTCTTATCAGCAGCACAATTTTACCGTGAATTTGCTTACTACCGGAGAAGCGAAGTTCGAATTACGAATTTCCGGCTGTCCTTTCCGGAGTGTTGCCTCTTCTGTCCTAGAGTGATCATGAATCATAACTTTAAATTAAAGCCCAGCAAAACGGCCGTGACGAGCGACGCGGACTCGCTTAATTACGCGCTAAAGAACGAGCCTGACGTTCCTGTTGGACTTTTCGCTCTTTTTTGCCTCTTTTCTCTTTCCTCTTCCTTTTTCTCTCTCTTCACTTCATTCCTTCCTTTCCTTTTATGTCAGACTCCTCTTTTTATCTCCCTCGCTCTTTTTCATTGATGCGCTCTCCCTTTCCAACGTCGAAAAAATGGCCTCATAATTAGCCAGTTATAAAAATCTCAAGGCAATTTAAGAAGAGCGAGGAAAATTTCTTAAGGGGTGATTTACTGGAGTATTCAACTTCTCTCAAGAGTAAAATTACCCGGCATTCATTTTGTCAATCTTTATACACTTCAGGGTAGTTATTATTACATTAAAACTTGAACTGGGCATTATCTCGAAGAAGTTGAAGACGCTGTCGCCAGATGTCTCTTCCAGCTGACTCATAACACAAGTTTCCTGGTATCCAAATAAAAAGCCGTCCATAAAATACGTTAGCAATTTTAGACTGTTTGACCACCCCTATCCCTGCTTATGGAGGACCATTTACCGCCCCCCCCCCCCCTGCATCTAATCCCCACCGAAAGTAACGTAGCCTTAGCTAATGGATTTTACGTTTATTCTGCTTTTTTTCGCGCTTCTAGTGAGTACAGTTACCAATATGCCGACGTGAGGAAATAGGTTGATTTTTTTACGAAAATAGGAAGGAAATGGGGTAATACATTTTTTAAATAACATTAATATATTGGATTCAATATTGAAGGCTCTAAATTATTAAAATTTGAAGTCGAAAAATATTGCAGTTTCAACCATAGAAGATTTTCTACCAAAGGAGATGTATTTTTAATCAACAAAGACGAATTTTCATGTTTGAAAAAATTGACTTTTAACCAAACAATTGCATTACTAGCCAGAAAGTTGATATTTCCAGTAGAAGAGACGAGTATTTATCAAAGTCGTGAAACTTTTAAACAAATAGTTAGATTTTTAAGGTAAAACGGCCAATTTTTTAAGAAACTAGTTTATTTTCAAACAAAATAGTTCATTGTCAAACAAGATGTTTGGATTTTCAACGAAAAAATATAACTTTGTTATCATGAAAGATGAATTTTCAATTGGGAGGACGAATTTTTAATAAAATAGTTGAATTTTCGACCATAAAAGATGCCTTTAACAAAATAGTTGAATTTTCAACAAAATAATTAAATTTTGAACCGAATATTTGAATCCATGATCCAAAAAGACGGATTTTTTTAGTAGAATGTGGGATTTTCAACAAAATATTTAATTTTCAACCAAGAAAGATGAATTTTCAAAAAAAAAATATAAAATTGAATTTTTATTCCAAAAGAACGAACTGTTGATAAAATAGTTGAATTTTGGAAAAAAATGACTTTAACAAAACGATTGAATTTCTAACAAAATAATTTAATTTTTAACAAACTAATTGAATTTTTAACAAAATAATTGAATTTTTAACAAAATAAATTTCTTTTTAAACAAATATTTTAATTTTCCAGCGAAAAAGACAAATTTTGTAAAAGACGGTTGAACATTCAACAAAATATTTAATTTTCAATCAAGAAATATGAATTTTGAATCCAACCGGACGAATTAAAAAAAAGCAGTTGAATTTTCGGCCAGCAAATATGTGTTAACAAAAGGGTTCAATTTTCAACAAAATAATTAAATTTAAAAAAAAATAGATTAATTTTTTAACAAATAGTTGAATTTATGATTCAAAAAGAGGAATTTTTGTAGCAGAATTTCGAATTTCCAACAAAATATTCCATTTTCAACCAAGAAAGATGAATTTTCAATAAAAAAATATCACTTTTTTGCCACAGAAGATGAATTTTTATTGCAAAAGGACTAATTTTTTATAAAATAGTTATATTTTCGAAAAAAGGACTTCAACAAAACGGTTGAATTTTTAACAAAGAAATTAAATTTTTGACAAAATAAATTACTTTTCAAACAAATATTTTAATTTCCTGGCGAAAAATATAAGTTTTGTAAAAGACGGTTGAACATTCAACAAAATATTTAATTTTCAACCAAGAAATATGAATTTTGAATCCAACCGGACGAATTAAAAAAAGCAGTTGCATTTTCGACCAACAAATATGTGTTAACAAAAAGGTTAAATTTTCTACAAAATAATTAAATTTTTAATAAAAAACATGAATTTCTAACCAAATGGTTGAATTTTCAACCACACAGAATAAGCCTTCCACCAAAAATGCAACAGTTTTTTTCAGTTAAAAAATTACTTTTCTAAAACAAAAAAAAAAGTATTTTTGACCAGTTAAATCCATAAAAAAATCAACCTCTATCAAAGTGGTTGAATCCCTAACCAAATAGATGAATTTTCAACAAAAAAAATTAATTTTCTACCCAAAAAGATGAATTATCAATAAGGAAGTTGAATGTCAATAAAAAATTATACATTTTCAAGTAAATAGTTGAATTTTCAACTAATAAGGATATGTTTTCAATCAAAAATGGAAGTCTGAAATTTAAAGTTTTAAAATTATTTTTAAACAAGGAAAAACGATTTTTTCAACAAATGGAATTTAACCAAAAAGGACGAATTTTTAACAATATAGGTAAGTCCTTAACTAAACAGATAAATTTTCAATATGAAAGATTAATTTTCTACCCAAAAAGACGAATTTTCATCAAAATACATGAATTTTCTACCAAATAGTTAAATTTTAAACTGATAAACAATAATTTTTTATCAAAATGAAATAGTTGAATTTTTATATAAAAAATGAATATTTAACAAACAAAAAAACGAGTTTTCAAAAAAAGTAGTTAAATTTCAAACTAAAGAGGTGGATCTTAAAAAAATGATCTTTTAACAAAGTAGTTCAACTTTCAACTAAGAAATTAAATTTTTAACATCAAAAGATGAATTTGTAAATAAGAAGAATAATGCTCTACCAAAAACTCGGATTTTAATAAAATACATGTATTTTCAACAAAGCTGTGGAATTTGGAAGCCAAAAAGACGAATTATTCACAAAACAGTTGAATTTTCGCCCTCCCAAATATAATTTTTCAACCAAAAAATTAATCTGCTATCCAATAGTTGAATTTTCAAATGAATAGTTTAATTTTCAACGAAAAAGATGAATTTTCCACAAAGGAAACCTCTACCAAAAACCTCGAATTTTCAACAACACTCTGGAATTTCAAAGCAAAAAAAAGGTTTTTTTACAAAGCAGTTGAATTTTCACTCATGAAACACGTTTTTTTTTAAGTTGATTTTCTATCCAATAGCTACATTTTTAAATGAATAGTTTGATTTTTAACCAAATAGTCGAATTTTCTACATAAATAGTTTAACTTTCTACCAAAAATATCAATTTTCAATATAAAATGGAATAATTACATTTTCAGTTCAAAACATCAATTCTCAACAAGAAAAAAATTTTTTCAGAAAAATAGTTTAATATTCAACCAAAGAGATACATTTTCAAATGCAGTTATGAATATTCAAAAAGAGTAAATAAATTTTTAATAAAAGGTTCAACATTCAACCAAATAGTTGAATTTTTAACCGAAAAGATGATTTTTTCGACCATGTTAATGTTAATCCCGGTGTTTGTCTGTCCGTCCGTACGAATTGAGTGGAAATAATGGGAAGAAAAGTAGGGGAAGTGAAGTAAAATAGGGGAGGGGAAGTTATGAGCAATGAGGGGTAGAGAAGTAGGTGAAATGAGAGGAGGGGAAGTAGGTGAAATGAGTGGAGGGGAAGAAGGATAAATGAGGGAAAATGAGGAGAGAGGAAGTAGAATAAATGAGGGGTAACGAAGTAGAGAAAATAATGGAACATAAGAATAGGAAAAGTGAAGAAGAATTATGGGGAGTAGAGGAAGTGAGATTAAGTGAGGGGAAATAGGATCAGTGATTAGAAATGAGGGTGAGTAGGGAAAGGAAAGTGCGGGCCGGGGAAAGGAAATAGGGGAAGTAGAGTATTAGCTGCGGAAGAGAGGAGAGGGGGAAGTAGAGAATGAAGTTTGGAAAGGGGATGAGCGAAGGGTGAAGTGAGGAAAGGGGAATCTAGATGGAGTAGGGAAGAGTGCCTACTTTGGGTAATTTTTTAGTTAAGAAATTTCATCTAGAGAGAAGATAAGAACATTTCAACAAAAGCAAATCCAAGTTTATGTACATGAATCGACGAAAGTAAACTTCTATCTATTTTATGGATAGTGTGTGACCTTGAATAATAAGGATGGTCTTTAATGAGGTTCAATATTTGTGTTTGGTGGTGAGTCAGGCAGTGAGCACGTCAATGAAGTTGGAATGGTGCGTGGGTGGTTTAACTGGTTAACGTGATGGAAAAGCATAGAAAAGGAAATTGGAAGGGAACGAGGAAAATGAGGTCAGATAAAAAGAGAAGGAGGAAAATGAGGTTGACATCAAACGATGTTTAGGTGCAAGGGAACAGTGTGGTTTAGCAGTTTTGTTGGGAAACGAGTCCAGTCTCTTTCATCCCTTATTTCCTACCTGAGGTGCACTTGTACCTCGTTAGGTTACTTTACCCAGAAGCCCGTGTACTCACCTTTGAAGGTTTACGAAACTCGGAAGGTCAATTTTCTCTTCCTAAGAAAATTTCTCTCCTACAGTAGCAGAAACGAAGCAGTATTCTATTTAAATACTTTATTAGAAAATGGTTCAAAATATATTCTCATTTTAGGGGCAGTCCATAAACGATACCAAATTGAGGGGGGGAAGGGGGGTCTGAGGTTTAGGAATAGGGAAAGGAAAGGAATAGGGATGGGATAAGGGAAGGGCAAGGAATAGGGATGGGATCAGGGGAAGGAAAGGAATAGTAGGGATGTGATAAGGGAAAGGAACGGAATAGGGATGGGATAAGGTGAAGGAACGGAATGGGGATGTGGCAAGGGAAAGAAAAGGAATAGGGATGTGATAAGATTAAGGATGGAAACCGAAGGGAAGGGAAAGGAAAGGAATAGGGATGTAATAAGGGAAATTTATGTGAAGGAATAGGGATGGGATAAGGGACAGGAAAGAAATAGAGATAGGATAGGATTAAGGAAAGGAATAGGGAAGGGATAAGGGAAAGTACAGGAAAGAAATAGGGAAGGGATACGATTAGGGATGTGAACCTAAGGGAAGGGCGAGGAAAGGAATAGGGATGGGATGGGATATGATTATGGATGTGAACCGAAGGGAAGGGAAGGGAGAGGGAAGGAATAGGAATGGGATAAGGGAAAGGAACAGGGATGGGGTAAGGGAAAGAAATAGGGATATGATAGGATATGATTAATTATAGGAATAGGGATGTGATAAGGGGAATAAAAGGAATAGGGATGGGATAAGGGAAAGGAAAAGAAATGAATAGGGATATGATAATGGAAAATAAAGGAATAGGGATGGTATAAGGGAAATGAACGGAATGAGGATGTAATAGGATTGAGGAAAGGAATAGGGATAGGATAAGGAAAATGATTAAGGATGGGAACCGCAGGGAAGGGAAGGGAAGGGAAAGGAATAGAGATGGGATAAGGGATGGGATTGGATTAGGGATGGGAAGGGAGACCTTAAACCTAAAAAAACTACGGTTGGTAACAGGAGAAGGAGGGCCAGTGAAAGTACAGTTCAATAAAAACTTACTAATTTTGAAAATTACTTTCATACTTTACAATCTTTCCCCTATTCCCCTATTTTCCCATTTTTAAAGAATTCTTCTTTTTTCTCCCTGTTTTCAAGAAAAATTGGCCTTTTTCGTATTTTTCTCTTTATTTCGCTTAAATGCAACTGATGTAATAAAACCCAATAGGAAAATCCAACTATTTTTGGTTCAAACTTAATTTTGTTTGGTTGAGAAGAACACCATATTTTTGGTTCACAATTCATCTCGTTTAGTTGAAAATCAGAATATTTGGTTGAAAATTTAATTATTTGTTGTAAATGCAACTATTTTGTTAAAAATTTATTTGTTTGGTCCAAGATTCATCTCTTCGTTAAAAATTTAACTATTCTGTTGACAAAATATTTTGTTGTGAATTAACTGAGTCAATGAATTCATCTGTTTCATTTTTGGCGGAAAATTTATATTTTTATTTGAAAATTGATCGGTTTCTAGTTAGAATTTTTTTTGTTGGTAGAAAATTAAACTTCGTGCTTGAAAATTCATCCTTTTTGGTTGAAAATGCAACTGTTTGGTCAAAAATTTGCCTTTTCTGGTCAAAATATTAACTATTACATGTTTCGTTGAGAATTCATCTATTTGACTGGAAAATTAACTACTTGATTTAAAGTTCAACAATGTTGAAAATTCATTTTTTTAAATTGCAGATTCATTTCTTTGGTTGAAAATTTTTGTTAACTTTAAATTTAACTATTCTGTTTTTGGTAGAAAATTTATCTGTCTTATTTAAAATTCAACTATTTGGTTGGAAACTGATTTTTTAAAGATGAAATTTCCACTATTTGGTTGAAAATTCATCTGTTTTGTTGAAATTTGTCTTCTTCGATAGCAAATTAATCTCCTTGGCAAAAAAATCAGCTCTTGGATTGAAAACTAAACTATTTGGTATGAAAATGTAAGTAGTTTGTTTAAAAAGTCGTGCTTTTTGGTAGAAATTTGATTTTTTTCTTCAAAAAATCATCATTTTGGTTAGAAATTCAACTATTTGGTTGAAAAATGATTTTCTTCAGTTCAAAAGACGACTATTCAGTTGAAAATTCATGTACTTTCTTAAAAATTCATCTCTTTTGGTCGCAAATTAATCTTCTTGGTCAAAAATCTTCTTCTTTATTGAACAGTAAACTATTTGGTTGAAAATTCAACTATTTTGTTGATCATTCGTTTTTTTTTTGTTTGTTAAGAATTAATTTTCTAAAAAAAATGTCAATCTTCCATTTTTGCTTAGAAACTCATATCTTTAATTAGAAATTGAACTTTTCTAGTTGAAAATTCATGTACTTTCTTGAAAATGCTTTCTTTTATAGTAAATTAATCTTCTTGGTGAAAAAATCATCTTCTTTATTGAACACTAAACTATTTGGTTGAAGATTCAACTATTTTGTTGAAAATTCGTTTTTTTCTTTCTTGCAAATTAATTTTCTTAACTAAAAATGTTACTCTTCCATTTTGGCTTGGAAACTTATATTTGTAATTAAAAATTCATCTACCTATTCGACAATTCAACTATTTAGTTGAACATTTATGTATTTTGTTAAAAATTCGACTTCTTGGTAGAGCATTAATTATCATAGTTAAAAATTCATGTTTTTTGGTTGAAAATTCAATTACTTGGTTGAAATTTTCATTTTTTGTAGAAAATTAATTTTTTAAACTGCAAATTCTATAATTTAATTTTGGCTTCAAAATTTATATTTTTCATTTTTTATTTAAAAACTCAACTATTGGGTAGAAAATCCATCTGTTTTGGCTATATTCAACTAGTTACAATTTAGTTTTTTTTTTGTTCCAGATTAATTTTTTTAACTGTAAATTGAAAGATTCCACTTTTCGTTGTATGTTCTTGAAAATTCGTGTTTTTATAGAAAATTATTCTTCTGGGTTGAAAACTTATTTTTGTAGGTTAAAAATTCAGCTATTTGGTTTAAATTGTTTACTGTCTTAAAGGAAGTTGAATTATTTTGTGGAAAATTCAACTTTGTTGTTAAAGTCATATTTTTTGGTTAAAAATTTATCCTTTTGAATTAAAAATTCATTTTGCTTGGTTCAGAATAACCTTTCATGTTGAAAATTCAACTATCTTCAAAAAAATTTGTCTTTTTTGCTTGAAAATTCAACTATTTGGTTTAAAATGCAACTATTTATTGTGGATTTTTAATACTTCCTGTTCGAAAATACTAAAATTTGGTTCAATGTACATCTTTGCAGGCTGAAAACTAAACTATTTTGTTGAAATTTCAAGTGTTCCGTTAGAAATTGTATTATATCGTTCAAAATAGATAGAAAGTAGTAGAATAAATAGAAAATAGTAGAAAGTTGAACTATTTTATTGAGAATTCGTCTCTTTTGCCTAAAAATTCAACTGTTTGGTTATTAATGCAACTATTTACTTAAAAATGATTTTTTTTCTTGAAAATTTGTCTTTTTGGTTTGAAGTTTTATCTCTTTTTATAGAAAATCTTTCTTCGTAGAAAAATCAACTATTCTGTTGAAAATGAAATATATTTCTACTTGAATTCTCACGAATTTAGAACATTTCATACGAGTATTTAATTCACTATGCTATCAACATTAATTTTATTTAAAAAAATTTATTCCACAATTATTGCCTTATTTTAATAAAAAATAACCTTTTTTCCCCTCTTTTTATTATTTCCATTACATTTAATGACAATTGCAAACGTCTCCCTCCACTGAATTAAAAGTAGATTGTCCAAACAAAAAGAATGATAAAGCGTGAGTCGCGAGTGTTCCAAGGGGTGGGGGATTCGGTGCAAGGGAATTTCGTGAGCAGAACGTGAGAAGGTTAAGTGGTGGGAGGGGAAGAGCGGGAGGGGTAGAGGGGATAGAGGGGAGGGGAGGGGGGGGGGCTAGAACGTGTGGTGACTACGAGTGGTATTTATACGGAGGCTGGAGTGTCGCCAAAAAGCTAGAAGCGACCCTATCTATCGCCAGAGCGAACGCACCGCAGGCAGACCATACCTCTCCTCTCATTCTTCCACTTGTGAGAGAGCTAAGAGCACTCGAGACCGACTAGAGTAGTCTACACCTATGGAGAGTACATATCTCGTATTGGCTTTCGACACTCCCCCCTCTCCTTTCCCACTTTACCACTTTCAACCCCAACCCTAGCAGACATCTTCACAGCCCCCAACCCCACCCCACCTCACATCCTAACCCCCAACCCAAACCCTCTTGGTTCTGGTCTCTAACCACAATCTGTCTCCAGTTTCTTTTACTCTTATCCGAGATCTTATAAAATGTCTGGGATATAGGGCTTCAGGTGTCTGGTAAGACACAAATCCAATCAGATTTTTTCTCTGGCTCAGTGACGTATGTAAAAAAATCATGTGTGTGAATTGAGTTTTCAAGTTAAAAAGTCGATTTTTTGAGATAAAAGCTTGTGCAGAAATTTCCCTATCTGGTGCGGATAGGGAATGAAACGCAGGCCCCGACCAGGGCCTGATCTGTCAAGGTTGTGCCTAGGTTTAGCCCCGATTGGTTATCGGGCAGCGAGGTCCGTCCCCGATCGGGGCGTACGTTTCATGTGGTATTTAGGGCTGCCAAGTCGGGGCCCGATCGGGGCCATGGCAAAATGTCGGCTCAGGAGTTGACTTTTAAACTCGAAAATATGAACTTTAACAAAGACAGATGATTTTTTAAATCAAATATTTCAATTTTTATTAAAAAACAAATTTTCAAGCGAAAGAGAGAAATTGTTAACACAATAGGTGAATGTTTCACCCTAAAAAGATGAATTTTTAACCAAATCGTCGAATTTTGGAAAAAAAGTCGCTAAAATTCAACCACAAACAATTCTATTTTTAAAGATATAGCTGCAACCAAAAAAGACGACTTTTCAACAAAACAGTTGAATGCTTAACCAACACAGACTTTTTGTTGTTTTTTTTATCCAAAAAGTTCGATTTATGACAAGAAAAGACAATTTTTCTACCAAAAGTAATGAATTTTCAACCAAGAAAAATTTTTCACTTGAGAGAGAAAAAAATGTCGATTTAAAAAAAAAATTTCTACTAAAATCATAGGCATTTCATCAAAAAAAAGTAATTTTTTAACAAAAAAGTTTAATTTTTAAGCTAAAAAGACGAATTTTCTTCAAACCGTTCAATTTTCCACCCGAAAATATGAGTTTTCAACGAAAAATTTAATTTGCAACCAAATAATTGAATTTTGAACTGAAAACCATCAATTTCCAATAAAAGGTGCAATAGTTGAATTTTAAATTCAAAAAATTAATTTTCAACAAGCGAAAAATCGAATTTTCACAAAATACTTAAATTTTCAACCAAAGAGATGGATATTCAACTAATAAAATAAATTAGAAACAAAGTATAACCTTTAACCCATTAGTTGAATTTTAAATCAAGAAGATTAGTTTAAGAAAAAAACGAATTTACAACAAAATAACTCGAAAGTTTAACTTAATAGTTAATTTTTTGTTTCAAGAGAATTATTTTCAAACAAAAAATGATATTTGAAAATATTCAGTTTAAAAAGTAATTTTGAACTAAAAAAAGACAAATATAAAAAAATTTCAACCAAATGGTTACATTTTCAAGCCAAAAAGGCTTGAAAAGGAAAAAGATAATTTTTCTGTCAAGAAAGGTAAACTTTTAACGAAACAAATAAAGTTTTAACCTAATAGCTGAATTTTCGACATAAAAAGATGAATTTTCAACCAATTCGAATTTATAAACAAACCAAATTAAACTTCGAACAAAAATACGAGTGGTATTTTCAACTGAATAGTTGAATATTCAACCAGAAAAGTTGAATTTGAAACCAAAAAGTTAATTTTCAACCCAGAAAGATGAATTTTCAACTAAAAATAATGACTTCTCCACTAAAAAGGATGAAACTTGCATACAAAAAGACAAATACTTAACAAAGCAGTTGAATTTTCCAACAAAAACAGAGTTTTCAACATAATAAATGAATTTTTAACAAAATAATTAAATTTTTAACAAAATAGTTGAATTAAAAAGAAAATAGTTAAATTTAAAACAAAATGTATACATTTTCCATCAAATAGTTGAATTGTCAAGAAATTAGTTGAATTTTCAACAAAATATTTCAAGTTTCAACGAAGTATTTGAATTTTCTACAAGAAAAGATAAATTTTTAACAAAATACTTCTATTTTCCACCAAAGAGATACATTCTTACAAAAACGCTGAATCTTCAAAGAAAAGAAAAGAAAAAAAAAAAAAAAAAAAACAGTTGCATTTGTCAAAAAAGACGACTTTTCAACAAAATATAGTAAAATGCTCCACCACAACAGATTAATTTACAACCAAACAGTTGAAATCTTAACCAAAAAATATAACTTTTTAACAAAAGAGTTTAATTTTCAACGAAAGAATTAAATTTTTGACTAAATAATAGAATTCTTAAACAAATAATAGAATTTTTAACCAAACGAGATGAATTCTGAACCAAAAAGATAATAGTAGACATTTGAAACAAAAGAATTAAATTTAAACAAAAATAGTTGGACTTTTTTCTTTGGATGCATTAATTTATTTCGCATTCAAGAGACTTATTATAAAATCTTTTAAAATTCTTAAAAATCTTTGAAAACTGAAAATTCTTAAAATCGCTTAAAATCTTAAAAATCTAAAAAAAATCCTTATAATGCTTTAAAATCCATGGAATTCTCTTGAAATATAACAGGATCCTGGAAATCACAATTTCTTGAAATCTCTAAAAATATATTAAGATCGTTTAAAATCTTTCAAAAGCCATTCAAATTTCTCGAAATTGATTAAAATCGTCGAAACCCTTATAATTTTTTCAAAATCTGCTAAAATCCCTTCAAATCCATTGAAATCTAATGACTTATTTTGAAATTTAAATATGTTTTTTTTTTATGGAAATAAAATAAAATCTGTCAATATTTTGTCAGGACATCTTATACCTTTCTGTCACTTTTCGGTCTCTAAATCTACCAAATTTCTATCGAATTCTATCCATTGTAAAATATTTAATTTTTCTATTAACTTTCTATCAAATTCTATCCGTCGAGAAATCTTTTGCTTTTCTGTTCAGAGATTCTCATTGAACCTCTTTCAACTTGTACTCAGAAAGACTTGTATCGTATCCTATCCTCCACAATTTCGGAAATTCGAGACAAGATTCAAGACGAGATTCAAGGCGAAATTCAAGACGAGATTCGAGGCAAAATTCAAGGAGAGTCTCGAGATGAGACGAGATTTGAGATAAGATGAGATGAGGAGTAAAGGAGGCAAGAAAGAAGTATAGGGTAAAAAAGAAAAAACTACGAGTGTTTAAGTATTCACGAACAGACCCTCAAAAGCTGAAAGCTTGCGGACGACATTCGAGACAAGACTCGAAACGAAACGAGATCCAAGACAAGATTCGAGATTATGTTCGAGACAAGATTCGAGACGATATTCGAGGCAAAATTCAAGACGAGATTCGAGACGAGGCAAAATTTGCGATGAGATGAAGGGTAAAATAGGAAAGGAAAGGAGGAAAGGGTATGAAAGAAAAAGATACAAACGTTTCAATATTCACGAACCGATCTTCAAAAGTGAAAAGCTTGCGGACGACCCTGAAGCGGAATCATTCAATTATTTTTAATTATTCATTTGTTCTCTGACAAAGTCGTTATTTCGCAATTGGCAAATTTCCACGAGAAACAGAAGGATAAGGAAAGACAAGTTTCGTTTGTAACGAAACAACAGCCGGTAACGCTCTTGGAGACGAGAACAGTGCGCCAGACGGTTCCTTTCGTAATTGGGTCAATCTGCCTCTAACGAGACGTAATTTTGCACGCTTTTGCACAAACGGCGGTCGTTGATCGAATTCGCAATTTCGCCCTTAGACACTTTGGAAGTCAAAGCCGTAATTAAATTATCAGAAAGACAATCCATCTGAAGTAATTTTCCATTTGGATTCAGTTTACAACTAAGATTTTTGACCATCTTTTAAACAAATAGTAGATAATTAGAGCAAATTCTAATTACAGGTTCCTGTTATCGACATTTAGCGACATCTAGACCTTTGGAAGATACTCTTAAATGCAAAAGTTTGTGCGGGAAACTGTAAACATAATTTTTGAGGGTAGTAGTTAGAAAAATGCCCACTAGGTGGAAGGTGGTACATCTTTCTCGAAAGCGGTGTTTCTCGAATATCTAATTTTTAATTATCACTAATGTGGCATGGATATTGTGAACTTTTATACAATTTGGAAGCATTTGATTAACAGGGTTGCTACAAAATGCCAATTTCCAGGAAAATAAACGAATTTTCAACAAAAAGTTGAACACTTAATTTTCAGCCAAGAACTTTTTTACGAAAAAATATAATTTCTTCATCAAAAAGAACGACATTTCTATTCATACAGACGAGTTTTTAATAGAAAAGATGGCTTTTAAATAAAATAGTTGACTTTTGAATGAAGTAATGAAATTTTCAACAAAAAAGATGGGAATATAGTTGATATTTTATTCAAAAAACCTTTTTATTTTAAATAAAAACAGTTTAGTTCATTATAAAAAGATGAAATTTCAAGAATCCAGTTGATGGTTTAACCCATAAAGATTTTACAGACAATAAAGGAAAGAATAATAACCAAGCTGTTGAATTTTCAAGCCAAGAAGATGAATTTTCAACAAAAGTTGTTATAGTGAATATTTCCAACAAAAAATATTTGAATTTTCAATAAAATAGTTGATTTTTCAACATTTCTTAGTCAAGAATAAAAAAAATGCCAACAAATTGTTAAATTTTCAACCAACGAGATGATTTCTAGACTAAAATGATGACGTTTATAAAAAATTACGTAATTTTGTAGAAGGAGTACATTTTTCAACAACAAAAAATTGAATTCTTAACAAAAAATGTAATAGTTGATATTTTAAGCAACAGAGATTTTAAGTTTAAATCAAAATCAGTTTAATTATATGAAAAAATAATAATTTTTTACAAAATAGTTGAATTCTCGATCAAAGCAGATTAATTTTCAACCAAAAATTTGCGTTTTTGCCAAAAATGATCAAATCTCTACTGGGAGAGATAACTATTCAAGCCGAAAAGACGAATTTTCAAAAGAAGATTTAAATTTTCAAGCAAGAAACATTTTTGAATGTTAAAAAAAAACAGTTAAAATTTACACAGAAAAGATGATTTCTTAAAAAATAGTTGAATTTTCAACAAAACAATTAACATTCTGATAAACTAGTGTTAGTTTCGAACCAGATAAATAAATTTTGAACCAACAAAGTTCAAATGTTAGTTTCAAAAATTAATTTTCAAAACAAAAGAGTTTTCAACAAAACAGTTAAATTTGCAACCAAAGGGATGTATTTTTCAACTATAATGATACATCTTCTAAAAAAAAAATTTAAACCAGTAGCTTATTTCTTAACTAATTAGTTATATATTTGATAAAAAAATAATTCCTTAACCGAAAAAGATTTTAATTTGAAATAAAAAACTGTCGAATTTAACCAAAACAGATAATTTTTTAACCAAACCGTTGCATTTTAAATCTGAAAAGCTTCAAGTTCTACCGAAAGAGATGAATTTTTGAACAAAAAAGAGACGAATTTTCAACCATAGAGTGGAATTTTTAAATAAGAAAGATTTTTTAGTCAAGAGAGGGAAAAAAATGACCCAGATTATTCAATTTTTCAGCCAAAAGGGCGTATTCTCTACAGAACATTTGAATTTTCAACTAAAGTAAAATAAAAACGACGAATTTTCAACTGAATATGGAATATTAACATTTTCAGTTGAAATAGGTAATTTTCAATAAAAAAAAATTAAACAAAATGGTTGAATCTTCAAGCAACTAAATACATTTTTAAGAAAGTAATTCCACTTTCAACCATATAGTGAAATTTTCAAGCAGAAAAGACAAATTTTTAATAAAAGAAAATTAATTCTTAATGCAAAATTTTAAAGTTTAATTTTAAACTAAAAGTGTTTAATTTTTAGCCTCAAATGGAATAGTAAAAGTTGCAGTAAAAATTAATTTTCAAATAAAAAAACGAATTTTCAATTAAATAGTTAAATCTTCAACCAATAAAATGAATTTTTAAGAAAGTAGTATAACTTTCAACTAAATAGTTGGATTTTCAATCCAAAAAGACGAATTCTCAACGAAAAATATAATAGTTGATTTTTTAACTGAAAACTATCAGTTTTCAGTGAAAAACAGAATTGTTGAATTTTCAGTTAGGAAAAGTGATTTTCAAGAATAAAAGAAAATTCAACAGAATAGTGAAATCATCATTCAATAAAATGAATTCATTAGATAGTTGTTCAACTTCCAAGCAAGTAGTTCAATTCGCTTCCAAAAGCATTACTTTTTAACAAAATAGTTGAATTTTTAACAAAATAATTAAATTTTCAACCAATTAGTAGAATTTTGAACTAAAAGAGATGAATTCTAAACCAAACTTTTTAGTTAAGAATAATGAAGTTTTAACCAAAAATAATTAGATTTTATTATTAGTTTCTATTGATTCAGTTTGCATTTAAGCGAAAAAACGGGGAAAAGGGGAAGTTTCTTACAAAAAAGGAATTCTTTTAAAAAAGGGGTAAATAGGGTAATTTCTGGAAAATTGTATGAGCTTGACCTTCTATTTATCTAAAATTCCCTGATTCTTTCAGGTTTTTCCCCAAATTACCTGACTTTCCAGAATTCTGTGACCTGTAGCAACCCTGATTAAGGATGGGTAATAAACTTAGTAGATAGGCAGGATCGATTCCAGATGAAAATTCCTACCTTACGGTCCTCGAGACCGTTTCACAGCAGAAGTGGTTCGTGTCCGTGCTAAGTTTCTAGAATGTTCTCGGAGGGTCCCGATGACGTCACATAATAATATTACTTAATTACAAGTCAATAATTTACGGAAACAATTTCAAGGTTATTTATTATCTCAATTAAGCATTTCGCCTGAAAACTTTCGAGGTTATATTTGGATTTGTCTTTGTATTTTTTACTGCGTCATATATTTATAAGAAAAACAAGGATGATTTATTTCTCCCTTGTAGATAATACATTAATTTTTTTAATAAAATGTATTATCTAAATTTGACTAAAAAATTAAATATATTATCTACAAGGGAGCAATGAATCATCCTGGTTTTAATGGTTATATATAAGAAATTAAATTAAGAAATAATCTACTGGTTTAAATTTTTTTTTTTAGAAGATGTATCATTATAGTTAAAAAATACATCCCTTTGGTTGCAAATTATAATGAATATTCTGATAAAATATTATTAGTTTTGAACAAGATGAATAAATTTTGAACCAACAATAAGTATATAATATATATATATAATAAATAGTTAATAACTTATTATATTTTAATGGTTCTGGTTCGTGTCCGTGCTAAGTTTCTAGAATGTTCTCGGAGGGTCCCGATGACGTCACATAATAATATTGCCTAATTACAAGTCAGTAATTTACGAAAACAATTTCAAGGTTATTTATTATCTCAATTAAGCATTTCGCCTGAAAACTTTCGAGGTTATATTTCGATTTTTCTTTGTATTTTTTACTGCGTCATATATTCATAAGAAAAACAGGGATGATTTATTTCTCCCTTGTATATAATACATTTATTTTTTTAATAAAATGTATTATCTAAATTTGACTAAAAAATTAAATATATTATCTACAAGGGAGCAATGACTCATCCTGGTTTTTCTCATAACTATATGACGCAGTAGAAAATGCAGGGACACGTCAAAATATAACCTCGACAGTGTTTACGTAAAATGCTTAATTGAGATGATAAATAACCTTGAAAGTGTTTACGCAAATTCATCTCTCGCAATTGCGTAATATCGAGAGCATTTAAGAAACTTAGCACGGACACAAACCACTTAAGCTGCGGGACGGTTTCGAAGGCGGTAAGGTAGGAATCTTGATCCAGAAGCAGCCCTGCCTATCTACTTAAGTTAAAAAGGCTTTTAAAAAAAGTAGGTGGAATGGTACTCAGCTAAGAAAATGGGGTGATAATGAGTCATAAGGCAGCACTTCAACGAACGGATATGACATATTGAGGCATATTGAGTCTTCCAAATGTATTCGGGACGCCCGCGTCGCGACGCGACGTTGACGAGACGTGAACAGCTGTCGCTGCCCCAGATGAGGAATGTCGAAAGCGACGGGTTTCCACTAGTCAACCACATAACAGGAGACTCGTGGAAAAATATTTTTAAAAAAGTTGTGACTGGTCGACGGAACATAAATAGATAAGCATTAGCTAAATATTAATTTGAAATCAGGAAGCAAACGAGTTTTTAAATTTTGTTTTAAAAATAAAAGGAAGATAGCTATTGGAATGTCTTTTAAATATCTGCGGCTTCAATTTGAACTGTACAGTTTTTAAGACTTCATATTCGAAATCAATTTCATAGAATTTTAAATGAACTGTAGAATTTTGAAAAAAATTGAAAGCTTTTTAAGATTTTTGAAATAAAACAGAATACAAAAAATTCTTAAGATGTCTGCAACATTAAAATGATTTATTATTTTGCAACATTTATTTTAAGAGAATATTCAAAAAGATTTTTAAACATTCTAAAAGATTTCGGGAAGTGTCGAAATAGAATCTAGAAGTTTACAAGACAATTTTTTGAATTTTTCAGAATTTTTTCAAAATGTTTTAAAAAATTTGAATAATTCTCAAAGATATTTGAAACTTATTGATAAACTTAAAACTAATTAAAAATTTTAAAACATCGAAAAGATTTTAAAAAAACTTTTTCGACATTTCTGAAATCTTCAGGAATTTTTTTGAATTTTCTTGAGAAACCTAGGAAAATTATATTTATATAACCCTAAAACAAATAAACAAAGCAATTTGAAAAATGAATAGTATTTGAAATTTTATTTTGCATTAAAAAGTATTTTTCACTTCAAATCATGATTCGCACAAAATATTTTTTCTGGACGGAAAACACTTTCTTGGTTGAAAATTCTACAATTTTTGTTGAAAATTAATCTTTTTGATTTTAAAATTCATCTCCTTTGGTAGAAATTTTCTGTTCTTTCAGTATTTTGTAACTTCTTGGTTTAAAATTAAAATCTTTTTTGTTTGAAGATTCAAGAAGTTAAAAAAAAAGTTATTTCTCTGGTTGAAGGTTCATTATTTTAGATGAAAATTCGTCTTTTTTGCATGATATTAATCTTCTTGGTATAAAATGTATGTCTTTGGTTAATAATTATTTATTTTCTTTACAAAAAATAATTCAGGGTTAAAAATTTAATTGATTCGTAGAAAATTCATCTCTTTTGAAAAATATTTCCTCTTTTTTGGTTGAAAATACAACCGGTTGAAAATTCGACTTTTTTGGATGATTTCAAATGTTTTTGATTGAAAATAGAAATCTTTTTTGATAAAAAAAAAGCTCACAATGAAAAAAGTAATATATTACATTTTTCGTTGCGAATTTGTGTTTTTGGTTTGAAAATTCAACTATTTATTTGAATAATATATTTTTTATTAAAATTTTGATTTTCAAAAATCTCAGGAATCCAAGGAAAATTTTATTTAAATAAACTTAAAACCCAATAACTAAATAAACCTGAAAATAGATAGTTATTGAAAATTACTTTTCCCCTCTAATCAAGTACGACTTGAAGCGGCCTTTTTCATTTTTTTTCTACAATTTTCTATAATTTTCTAAATTGCAATTTCTGAATAAGAAATTTTCATTCTGTAAGTTTATTTCTGGAGAGCAAATTAAAATTGTAAACGATTCTTTAATAATAAAGGCACCTATAAAAATTGTGAAGATTTCAAAAAACTTTAAATAAAATGTATATTTTTAAATATTTCCAAATGAAATTCGAAAGCTTTTTAAAGATTTTGAAAGCTTTCAAGAAACTGAAAAAATTGTCTTAAAATTCCTGGGAATATCTACAAAAAATTCTTTACCTTGAAGAAATTATATTTAAGAGAATATTTAAAAACATTTTCAAACATTACAAAAGATTTTTAAATTCATTTTCAAACTGACTACAATTTTTCCTAAGATTTTGTGAAATAGTGTTGAAAATTAATCTTTTTTGGTAGAGGATTGAACTATTTTGTTGAAAGTTGGTATTTTTTGCATGAATTCTACTGTTTTTTACCTCTTTTTTGATTGAAATATATAATTGGCCAATTTATTTTGGAATTCATCTATTTTGTTTTAAAATCCAACTATCTGGCTGAAGATTAACTTTTTTGTAGAAATTTTGATTTGACATATCTGAAATTTTCATAAATCATTTCAAATTTTCTCAAGATTCTTAGTAAAATGATATTTATATAACCTTAAAAAACAAAAAAAATCCTACAAATAAATAGTTATTTGAAATTTTTATTTTGTATTAAAAATTATTTTTCCCTTAAAATCGAAAAACAACACACGATGATGCTAGCTTTTAAAATTAAATCTTCAAATAGTCCCTTTTATTAAGAAAAATGATTTGTTTAAAAATAATTTAAAAAAAAAACATTTTTGGTCAAAATTCATCTCTCTAGGTAAAAATTTATTTTTTTCACTGAAAATTTAACTATTCAATGTTTAGTTAAAAATTTATCTTTTTTGGTAAAAAGTGGAACTATTTGATTAAAAATTAACCGATTTTGGTTGAACATTCATCATTTCAAATATCAATTTACATCACTAATCCAAAATATTCTGCATGGTTTTCTTTTTTATTATTTTAGATAATAGATACAATGAAACACAAATTTTTTTATTAATATTAATTTTATATTTTTATTTAAAAATTGCCTGGAAGAAAAAAATAATAATCGCGCGCATGGCGTGCGTGTTTGGTTTCTAGTTTATGTCATCTTAGATTCACCCAGTTAAATCTGTTGATTTTCAATAAAAATTAGCTATGGTTTCGAATAAAAGTTTTTTTTTATTTTTGAATTTTGGAAAAGAAGTTTTTTGGTTTTGCAAAAATTTTGTTATTCTTGTTTTGCGTGAACAACTGAATACATTTTTTAAAAAAGGTCTTCCTGAAAACCTGAAAAATCTTCTAGTTTAAAATTGCACGTTTTTTCAAATTCTTCCATTTTCAATGTTTTTTTTTTACTTTCCAAACTGATTTATCTTTAAAATACTGATAAAAATGATTAACAAAACTGATAAAATACTGAATGAGTGATATATTTAAATAAAAAGCATGAGATGTTTTAGTATAGTGCAAGCTTACATGCATAGTTAAATTTAAATTATTTCCTGTTTGCAGGGATTTAATCAGCTAGCTTGATACCTGGTATCATAAATCATGGGGTTTACGGCGTATGTGGCTGCGGCATATTTAAGTGGATTAGCTCTAAAACGAATCTCATTTTGAAATCCCATTTTGCCCGTAAATTTTTTCATCAAATCTTGCTGCACGAGTATGCTGTGTAGCTCATTAATTTTAGATATATCTACATTTTTATAGTAACAATACCAGTGATGCTGAAAAATCCTAATTCCGAAATTCCCTGACTTTCCCTAAACAATTTTTCATTTTCCATGACAGTTCAATTTCCAACCCAAGAGATAAATCTTCAACCGAAAAAAAAAAATTCTCAAAGAAAAGTGTAATAGTTGATATTTCCACCAAAAAAATTGAAATTTTCACTCAAAACCAGTTAAATTCAACCAACAAATCACAAATATTCAACAAATTAGTTGAATCTTCAACCAAGGCAGATTAATTTTCAAACCAAAAAGAATTTGATTTTCAACCATGAATGATTTTTCAGTCAATAAAGAAAAAAATGTTATCTAAAGTGTTGAATTTGTAAGCCAAAAAGAGAATTTTCTACAAATATTTTGAATTTTGTGCCAAAATAATCGAATTTTCAATCCAAAAAGGACTAGAAACAAAATAAATTTTCAACTAAAAAAGTTCAACTTTCAAGTAAATATGGAATAGTTTCATTTTTAGTTAAAAAATCAATTGTTAATAAAAAAAATTATAGAAGATAGTTCAATTATGAATCAAATAAATTAATATTTTACTAAAATGATGAATCTTCAACAAGAAAAATGAATTTGAAACCAAACAGATAACTTTTAAGCAAACAAGATGAATTTTCTACCTAAAATGACAAATTTTCAACAAAATACATGAATATTCATTTCAAAAATATCATTTTCCAACCAAAACTAAAATTTCTGAATTTCTAACCAAAGAAATGATTTTTCCACCACCAAATTTTGAACGCAATATTTAAATTTTTTAATAAAAAGATCAATTTTCCACTTGAAATAGAATAGTTATGTTTTGAAAAAATTGATATTGTCTACAAAGTATCTAAATTTTCAACTAAAGCACAGGATTTTCAACTAAAAAAATGAATTTTCAACCCAGTGGATTAATTTTCAAACAGAAATGATTTTATGGTTCAACCAAAAACAATTGAATTCAACCAAAAAGATGAATTTTCAACAAAATAGTTGAATCCTCAACCAAAACTAATTAATTTTCAACCAAACAGTTGCATTTTTAGCCAAAAATATGAAATTTTTATTTTCAACAAAACAAAAATCATGAATTTTGAAGTAAAAAAGATTAATTTTTTAACCGAAAATAGAATAGTTGAATTTTCAACCAAAGAAATGGATGTTCAACCAAAACCATGATGTTTTAACTGATGAGATAACTTTTCTACCAAAAAAGGCGAATTTTTCATGAAATACATGCATTTTTAACCAAATAGTTCAATTTTTCACTAAAAAAATTAATTTTCTACCAAGAAGATTAAATTCGTACAAAAAAGATGTTTTTTCAACAACAAAATTAAATTTTCAAATTATCAAGTAACACAAAGGATTTTCCATCAAAAATATAAATAAAACAGTTAAATTTCCAACCCAAGAAATTAATTTTCATACAAAAAGTTAATTTTGAACCAAATAGTTTAATTTTTTCACCAAAATGGTTGAATCTTCAACTTAAAAGGATAAATTTGCAAGAAAATCGTTGACCAGTCAAACAAAAAGAATGACTTCGAAACAAAGTAGTTAAATTTTCAACAAAATAATAACATTTTCAACCACAAGTTTCTTTCTCAACAACAAAAATGATTTTTTTTAAATTAAAAAATTATACGTTGGTGAGGCTAACTTGCTATAGCATAACACATATTTTCTAGATTTAATTGCATAAAGGTTTCCCGTTTATTTAACTAAAAGATTTTATGCGTATGTCCCTAAGCTTATACAATCTTTCCGTGACCAGTTTTAAATTGCCTGACCTGTAGCAACCCAGAATATCTTTGGTTAAAAGAGTCCACGGAAAATGTTAAAAGTATTTATCATATTTTCTGACTGAGTTTGGAGGAGGGTGGAAGATTCTTAAAGTTATTGGAATGAAACTGTATGAAATAAACGTGATTTCAAGGAATAAATTTGTAATCCAGGCTTAACCTATTTCTTTTCCGGAAGTGTGTATCTTGCAATTTAATTTTCCCAACAAGCGACTGAAGTTTCAGGGTGACACTTTCAAAGTGCCTATAATTTTCGCAAGTGGGATCTGGGACTACGATATTCGTATACATATATTATGCATATATTATACGTCACCGAGAGTAGACAGCTCCTATAATTTCCCCCAATATCGGAGAGGAAATGAAATACTTCGCGTATCTTATCAGAAGCATCTTATGGTTGCCAAGGGAGACACTCGCTCTCCCCTGGTATCAAAATCTGCGATGTATAGAGTGGATATTACGAGAATTACCGATGAAAGAGATAAAATGTAAAATAGATCATCTGTCTCTCTTTTTCCTCAAAACTTCTGAAGAATTTGATGCTGTGAACTGATTTAAATTTATTGATTTATTTGAGAAGTACAGAAACTCAACATTCAATCAGACCAGTTTCAGAGCTACAAAAGTAATTTCGAGGAATAAAGAAGAAAAAACTAGAGTTTCAATTTTGGTTTAGATCATCTTTGTATAAACTCATTTTGGTCTTTAGTTATGTTTGCTCTCCTGAGCAATGTTAAATTTGAAAAACAATTAAATTGCTTTCAATATTCGCATTGCTCAATATGGAACCAACTATGATTAAGTTGTGTTTCAGTACATTTTGACGTTGTTTCCTTGTTTAACATTCAACTTCGCTTTTCTGTGCATGCCCACGAATAATGTTTTGATAATAACTTAGAAGGAATTTCAAGAATTTTGAGAATTGCAGGGTAAGATATAATCTTGAGTTGCTTTTACAAATCCGGAAGGAGATTCCACTGATACGATTATACAACTTAAATAGTGGAGAGCGATGACTCATTCTCCTTTTAATGTATAACGGCTCACTGTATTGAGCTGCATAATTTGGAACATTAGAGGTTAACATTTCTGGAAATATTGGACAATCATATAGACCGCAAGAAATTTTGGATGAAAACAAAATATCTGAGAACGTATGCCTGTCCCTCAAGAACTATACCAGAAAACGATTTCCAAGAGCATAATCTGCACCACCAAATGGATATACTTCATCTTCCCTCCGTGCTAGATATTTTAAAAACGATTTTGACAGCTTTCTATCAATGTAGAACATTTTTCTGTGTATACAGATGTATACACATGCATATGTGCATAACAGATGCAAATTCAAGTTTGACTCTAACAATCAATTCAAATATTAATATTAATGGGGCTGTTGCTTTAAAATGTTTGCACGTGCGGATCATCAGAAATTCTAAAGTTTTACTAGCAGGAGCAAGAATGTTGTCAATATGTGAGTTGAATGATAAAATACTATCAAAGAGCACCCCAAGGTCTTTGATCGTATCAACCTTTCCTACATTTTCTCCATCAATTGAGTATTGGTATAACAGTTTTTTTTTGTGAATGATACCCCCTTACACTTTACAGGATTAATAGGAAGCAAGTGGTCATCACACCATTTGTCAAGGCTAGCCTGTAGAATTTCATAGGAGTTGATGCTAGAAACAGGATAATATAATTTCATATCATCAGTATAGATCAAGCAGCCACAAAGTAAACCAAGAAAGATATCATTCACAAATATAATGAACAAATAGCAGGCCAAGATGTGAACCAATACATTTTTTGCAGAGTGTGGCAAATCGATGTCGTAAACTTTATCAATTAAAGTATGATGATCAACTCTATTGAATGCTTTTGCTAAAAAAATATAAACATCTACCTGATCGTAACTATCAAGAAGAAAAGGCATGTTGTTAGTCAAATTACTGCGTATCGCATTTAGGATAATTCTGTAAATGGACATGTTAAAAGTGTTAGAAAAGTTATTGATAACTGAAATAGGTCTGTAGTTTTTCACATCAGACTCATCTCCACCTTCCAGAATAGGGCATATTTTTGTAGATTTTTAAATATTTGGAAAAGTTACAGATTCAAGTGCAAAATCCTAATAAGTGCAGAGCAAACCGAGTCGAATCCTGCACTATGTTGAGATAGAACTTTCTTTTTGATACATCATTTTCAGAGATTAATGAGGAATCGCACAATAATTTATGTTTAGTATTTATGCTTAGCGCATTGGTTGGACTACTTGGATTTATAGAATAACACTCGAAATATGCAGCAACGATATCGACAAGTTGCTATAGGAAGGTATATATTGAGTCATTATAATTTAGAATTCCAGAAATTCAAAACCCCTGAAATTTGACCTCCCCCTTCTCCTAAAACCCCCCAAAAAAGGTATCTTTTTTCAATTTTCTCCACAAATATCAGTAGTATAAAAAAATTATGAAGGATACAAATGATCGGGGATAAAACGCACAACTTTTATGTTGAAGAAATTTTCCGATACAAGTAACTCTTCTTGAGAAAAATAAGAAATAAATAGATGAAAAACGTAATTTTTTTAATGGGCATGTATTTTTATTCTTGCTTGTTAGAAAAATCTTTCGAAAACTTGAAACAGCTTTTTCGACCTCTTGTTATGTTAGGAGCAATTTTATAGAAAATGTATTGCCTCAGTGACTATTTTCTTCAAACATTTTTTAAAATTCTAATAAACTATTTTTACTTTATTTTCTTGCTTATAGTAAATTTGGCTTGGCTGAAATGCTTTCTACGCAGAAAATAAAAAATTCGCATTGCTGCTTTTCTTGCAGTGGAAGTAGGTAATATATTAGAAGTCTTTTGAATTTAAAAGCAATTAGAAGTAGGAAAGGAACTAAATTAAAAGTTTTTTACAATTGTGGATAGGTGGAATCTCCTTGGTTCTCATTTAATAAAATAATATCACTCGCTTCGATTAGTTCTAGAGAAAATTATATACCTTTTGATTCGTGTCTTCATTGTCCTAAATCCAACGGAATCACTTAATTCACTAGAAGCACTGTTTAGTAGACTTTCTTTCCTCTAAAACAGTTCAGAAATTCTATCATGGAAGGGTCGTCAGTGATAACGTCGCATCGACAAACATCTATTTTGCCCGAATCATTGTTTAAACTCCAAGCATATGTGAATATAGTTTGCTCACTGACATACATAAAACAGAACATCCTTAGGCAGAACTTGCTTTTCATACTGCAAACATAATTTGAAAGGAATGAGCTGGGTTTTATTCAACGTTATCTTGGCTGAAACTTCAAATAAAGTGAACAAATAAAGTTTTCATCAGAGTCACGTTGATAGAACTGAAAGTAAATTATTTTATTTTTTCCGGATTTCTGACTTTTCTATTCGGAAAAATTAAAAGCAAGGTTGATAATAATACAATTTGGTCCGTCCCCACGATTTAAAATAGAAATTCCATTAGCCAACGGTTTTTTCAAATCCTTAAAACTATAAATTTTACTTTGGAATATAGAAACAACTGAAATTTCGAAGGTCAAGGTTGCCAAGAAATCAAGTCCAAGTTTTTGAGGATTGGCAATAGTTAAATTTGAAGTATTTCTCCTAGAATTGTGTCAAATTTTTTTTAGCTTTTCTAAAATAAATCCCTAACAAGTTTATAGTAATTTTCAATTTTTTATTTGAGAAATGAAAAATAATAAACAGAAATATCCCAAGTGACTTAAAAAATTCCAACTAAATTTATCAGTGATGTTCATGAGTCGATCAAAATTCGATTCAATCAGTGGAAAAAATCGGAACCGACTCAGTTTGTGAGTCATGAGTCAAATTTTACGAAAGTGACTCAAGTTTATATTGAGTGAAATTGTTCGAAACTGACTTCAGTTAAGATTAGAGTTTTATTTATACTTTTATTTCAAAGCGCATCGCTGGACGTGATGTAATTGAATTTGTTAAATTGGTTTTTAAAAACGACTAAACTAACTGAAGGCATATGTATATGTCAATTAAAATTATTTATTAATTTTGAATGAGCTCGAATTATTAAAAATCATTAAATTATTGACCGTTGTAATGTTTGAAACATTATTAATTTATTTTTTAATCTTCTCAGAAATAAAGTATTTGAACTAGCAGATAATCTATTATTGAAAAATTCGATTTTTGTACATCATGCACTAACCCTACTCAATAAATAATAGTTTTATTTAGTCCTGATAAAAAATGACCCATTTTGTTCTGTGAAACATTCTATACAATTATACTGGATGAATTTTGATAAAATAAATTTTTTAGAATTTGTTGAATAAACAGATCAGCAAAATCAGCGATTGTTTATTGGTATTAGATGAACATTAAGATATGCCATAAAGATGTTTACAAAAACACCAAATATCAAATAACTATTGTCAGAAAAGTAATTTTGGCCAAAAACTAGTTTTTTTCTCAAAAATATACATAGCTGCCTCTTTCAAAATACACTCAAATTGATTTCGGTTTCATTGTTTTCTGCTCTCATAAACCGTTTTCCAGTTTAAGGTTATGTCAAAATGTCGATCCCAAGAACCGATTAATTTTTTATTTTCCTTAGGCGATGATTTAATAAAACTTAACTCAATCGGTTCGGATATTTTCGATTCGATCACAGCTTCAGCCGGTTCGGAAAATTAGGCTCATGACTTACGCGCTGAGTCGATTCGGAAATTTAAGCTCATGACTTACGCGCTGAGTCATTTCAGATTTTTTCGATTAAATCACAGCTTGAGCCGGTTCGGAAAGTTTGATCCATGACTTACGCGCTGAGTCGGTGCGGATTTTTTAAATCTATCACAGTCGGTTCTGTATCGAATTAAATTATTTCACACATCACTAAAATTTACACAATTCACAATCACCTCGTCACCTTTCGAGTAAAAAGTACGTCAGAGAGAAAAACTCGACGTCATATTGACGCACGCACGTGAGTGAAGGAGAAAGCAAACTGACGTCTTTAAAAACTTTTGACTAAATCCCCTACTTATCAACCGCGATGTCTGCTTGTCGCGTCGCTGCGGCGCTCGACGTCGGGACGCCCACCACCTGTGGTACCCTTCTCTCTCTCTCTTTCTGCCTTCCTCTCTCTCTCTCTCTCTCTCTCTTTCTCCCTCTCTCTCGCCCTCTCTCTTCCTCTCTTCCTCTTTCTGTATTTCGATCCCCTTCTGAGTTCGTTTCTCTCCCTCAAGAATCGTTTGGTGGTCCACGCAAATCGGGATGGATGCTGCGAGAGCGGAAAAGGGATGGCATCTGAGGGAGGGTGGAGGGCGGAGGGAGAGTAAGAGGCAGAGAAACAGAAAATTTATTTCTGGACGACAATGGCGCCGCCAAAGAAACGCATCGATAGGGAAGACGCGAGAATGGATGAGCTCAGTAGTCGAGAGAATTATGATATCGCGAGAGAGGAGAGAATCGTATACAAAAGAAAATATGCAAGCCATAACCAGGAAGGACGGGGAAAGGATTTATCTTCCAAGTTGGGAAGTATTTGGAAAAGTGGAAGAAGAGTTCCGAAGTTTCCGAGAATTTATAATAAGCGAATATTCGCCATGATATATCTAAAAGCTTTGATTTTTTAAATAATATATTTTATGGTTGAAGATAATTTCTGCCCACAAGTGCTCACAAGTGAATTCCAAGTTAAATCGACTGAATTTCAGTTGACTGAAATTAAATTCTAGTAAATGAATGTCGACCGAATGGATTTTAAATGAGACTGAAGTTCGAAACTTTTACGAAAAACGCTCGAGATTTTTTTGCTTTGTTTGAAAAGTCAAAAGGTTTTTGCTGTTGATAGCAAAAATTCATGTCAAAGGCACACAAAAAAAGTTGTATCTTTTTAGCCCATATGGAAATCATCCTAGATCAACCTTTAAGATAAGAAAATCGTAAAAAGACACTAACTTGAAAATTCATTCTGTTCTCATTGAAAAATGGAACGTTTTATGCCAAAATAATTCAAAAAAATTGTACCCCTCTAGCGCATGTACAACCTACTCAATTAAACCCCTAAAGTTTTAAAGTCTGCAAAAATAGACTAATTTGAAAATTCAAAATTTTGTAGCTCATAATAGCATCATTTCATGTCGAAAGTATCAAAAAAAGTTTCACTCTTTAAACGCATGTGGAACCTATCTTAAGCCAATACCTAATGTTTCAAAAATTCTGTAAAAGACGATGATTTAAAAAGTCAAAATGTTCTCGCTGATAAAGGCCGCATTTGATGTCAAAAGTTATCAAAAAAAGTTTCATCACTTTAGCTCATGTAGTATCCACCCCAAGTCAAACCCAAACTTTTACGGGTTGATTTAATAGGTGTTTCGCATGCATTAGAGGGATAAAATATTTTTGGGGGTGCTTTTGGCATCAACTTCACCACTAAAAAAATTAGACTCTTCAAATTATTGTCTTTCTAGAGAATTTTTAAAAACTGAGGGGTTGATTCTGAGTGGGTTGCATATGTGATAAAAACATAAAATATTTCTTTGAATACTTCTGGCATTAATTTCTCCTATTACCAGCAAAAAAAAATGACTTTTCAAATTAGTATCTTTTTACAGAATTTTTGAAAATTTAGGGGTTGATTTAGGGTGGGTTCCACGTGAGCTAGAAGAATGATACTTTTTCTTGATACTGTTCTCAAGAAATTCTAGTTTTATCAGCAAAAACCTTCTAAATTTTCAAATAAGTGTAATTTTACAGAATTTTTGAAAATGTAGGGGTTGATTCAGGGTAAGATGGACATGTGCTAAAGGTATGAAATATTTTTTGGATACTTCCACCATGATATTCTACTGTTAGTAGCAAAAATATTCCATATTTTCGAATGAGTGTATTTTTATAGAATTTTTGAAAATTTAGGGGTTGATTTAGGGCGGGTTCCACTATTCATAGAAAATTTTTTAAAAACTTCAGGGTTGATTTTGGGTGGGTTGCACATATGATAGAAACATAAAACATTTATTTGAATACTTCTGGCATGAAATTCTCCTATTATCAGCAAAAAAAAATGTGACTTTTCAAATTCGCATCAATTCAAATTTTACCCAGCTTTTGATTTCAAGTAAATTTGATTAAATACAAGTGAATTTAAAGAACGCATTCTACTTATTTTCAAGTCTCCTAAACTAAATTGTGAATTTAAGTGAATCTTAAGTCAGTAAAACTGAACTTGAATTTATTTTTCAAAATTGATTTGCAATTCTATCAATCTAAACCGTATTTTTAGCACACATCAAAATTGAGTGCAACTACATTCAAAATTATCTTGTATAAATTTTGAGAAAATTGGTTTTATTGAAATAAAATAAATTTGAGGATAATTATATGAAATTCTAAGGAATTCAGCGAATTCTATCGAAACCAGACAAGCTGTTTTGAATTCTATAAAATTCGAGACGAAATCTACATAATTTTATTTAGTTAAATTCAAAATGAATTTAATTGAATCATCAGATAAATTAATAGTGGTGAATTCCAAATCAAAAAATTGTGTAGAATTCAAAGTGAATTCAAAAGCATTCAAGCAAATTAAAAAAAACTTGAAGATCATTCGGAGATTATTCAAATCAAGCCAAGGGAATGAAATTAAACTCACAATCAGTTGAATTCAGATGAATTACTTTGAATTCTAATTCACTAAACTGAATGAAAAAGTATTTTTGTGAAATACTAAATTCAAATGAATTACAGTCAAGTAAATCACATTTTAATTTTTTTTCTTACCAACTGAAATACTGAAGACGCTTGAGATAAGCTATTGGAACTCACCTAAAACAGATAAAAAATATTCTATTAATTAATTGCAAGTTAATGTTACTTATTATCTTCTTTATTTTATTTGTTAATAATCAATTTATAGTAAGTTTGTTTGAATTAATTTTGGATTCAGCTGAACCTAATCTTATTTGCTCTGATACTCCAGCTCAGGTGCTTCCAATTTTTCACACTTTCAAGTAGCTCCCAAACTTGCAAATTTTGAAAATTTTGACCATTAATAGATATCAATTTTTTGATACATTCAACTTTCAAATTCGAAGTAATGTTTTCAGAAAAAACAATATGATTCGCACTGTTTTTTATTCTAAATTTAATACAGTGTTGATGGCCGTTAAAAAATCCGGAAGTGCCAAAGCTTGATGGGAACGTCACTCATTCAAGCAGACAATTCTCCCCGCCAGAGGGAAATAAAAATAAAGGTTGTAAAAATACAAGAAAGTTGGAGGGGATGGATGAGTGCTTTGCCAAAACTAAAACACTCAGGGACCAGAGTCACGTTTCTTCTTTCGAACCCGCCGTGACGTTTCACGGAAACCAAAGTGGTTACCTATCGTTCTTTTTTGGTTCACTGAGTGCTTGGAACGTCTCCAGAGAAAGGAATACAAACAATCGAGTCTAATTGATTCAAAGTTTTTTAATTAAAATTTATTTTCAATCTGTTCAAAAACTACGCAACGCTAGTTTAAAAACTTTTTCCACCCCTCCCCTTCCTCGTCAAAGATCATCGCACAAAGCTTGAACCCCCCAGAGTTACGTCGCAAATATAAACAACCGGCCCTCTTTTTAAGTCACTATTGGAAGACTGGTCCATTTAAGTCCCGTGGCACATTTGGTCAGCGGAGGGGAAAACTGCAGAAAACCACCTCTCGAGTTGAGCTGAGACGTATGCCCCAGAGTTACGTCGCCAATATGAACATCCAGCTCCCCTTTCCAGTCAAAATTTTTACTTGAAAGGGGGGTGGGGGGTGCTTTCAAGTAAAAATATTTTTTTCGATTTCATTTGATCGTCTATAATAAAACACAAAACATAATATTTTAACTGACTTCACAGCAAAAAGTGCTCTCAAAACAGAAAAAGAAGGGTAATTATTTACGAAAGTAGTTAAGTAATGTGGAAATAAATTCTTAAAAAAAAAAAAATTAATGTACAAGTACCATGTTGAATTTAATACGAAACGCTTAGAATTTCAAGTCAAAATTTATTGGGTTCACCAAAAAGTCGTTAAATTGAAAGAAAAAAAATTACAAAATATTGCAATTTTTGACGAAATAGATGAATTTTCAACAAAATGTTCTAATTTTCAAGCCTAATAGATTAAAGTTCAATCACAAAAAGTTGCATTTTTTAACAAATAGTTGCATATTCAAGTCTAAAAGACGAATTTTTCAGGAGGCAGTTTAATTTTCAACCAAGAAGTGTTTTACCAAATAATAAATTTTAAATTCATAGGGACGAATTTTCTGTCCAGAAAGATAAATTTTCAACAAGATAGTTGAATTTTTCAAAAAGACGAATTTTTAACAACGTCGTTGAATTGAACCACATAGTTGAATTTAAGAAAAATTTGATAACCAAATCATTGAAATTTTTATCAAAATGGACAAATCTTCAACAAAATAGTTGAATCTTCAACCTATAGAGATGAAGTTTTAACCAATTGGTTTTGATAATGGAATTTTTGTGCTAAGAATATGAATTTTTTAGAAAATAGTTGAATTTTTAATGTGAAAAGACGAGTTTTCAACCATGAAATATGAAATCGACAAAATAGTTTCATTTTTAACAAAATAATTAAATTTTCAACAAAAAAGTGGAATTTCCAACTAAATTGATGAATCTTCAACAAAAAAAGAAATTTTTAGCAAACAGGTTCAACTTTCAATTAAGTAGTTGCATTTTGAATAGAAAAAGATAAATTCCGAAAAAAATAATAGTTGGTATTTCAACCATAACGAACATTTCAATTTTAATTTAAAAACAGTCAAAATGGAAAAAAATTAGCAAAAAAAAAAATATTATTTGATAACTTAACTAAGGAAAATTTTAATTTTAAAGAAAAAATAGTTGAATTCAACCAAAAATATGAATTTTAAACAAAAACGATTTTTCGTTCAAGATAGAAAAACTATGTCAACCAAGCAGTTGAATTTTCAACGAAAAAACGTAAATTTTCTACCAAAAGAGATAAATTTCTTAAAAAGAAGTTAAATCTAAAAAAAAATAGTCGATTATTTTAGAAAACAAAGGAGTTCAACCTTTAACCAAGTAGTTACATTTCAAATAAAAAATATTAATTTTCTACCCAAAAATACGAACTTACACCAAAATACATCAATTTTTAACTATATAGTTGAATTTTCATTTAAAAGGGATATATTTTCAACCAAAAATAGAATGATTAAAAAGTTTCTGGTAAAAAATTGATTTTTAATAAAAAAAGACGAATTTTCAACAAAACAGTTGAATTTAAAACAAAGGAAATGAATATTTAACAAAATGGTTTAATTTTCAACCTATAAAGATGAACTTCAAACCAATTAGTTGAAATAATGGAATTTTTATGCTAAGAAGATGAAGTTTTTAAAAAAGAGTTGAATTTTTAATGTGAAAGGGCGAGTTTCCAACCATGAAATATGGAATCGACAAAATAGTTGCATTTTTAACAAAATAATTAAATTTTCAACAAAAAAGTGGAATTTTCAACTAAAATGATGAGTCTTCAACAACAACAAAAAAGAATATTTAGCAATCAGGTTCAACTTTCAATTAAGTAGTTGCATTTTTAATAGAAAAAGATGAATTCAAACAAACAAAAAATAATAATAATAGTTGGTATGTCAGCCAAAACAAACATTTCAATTTTAATTAAAAAATAGGCAAATTCAAAAAAAATGCACAAAAAAAGTATTATTTGACAATTTAACCAAAGAAAATTTCAATTTTAAATAAAGAATAGTTGAATTGAACCAAAAAGAACGAATTTTCAACAATATAGTTGAATCCCCAAACAAAAGAGATTAATTTTTAAACAAAAACGATTTTTCGTTCGAAATAGAAAAACAATGTCAATCAAGCAGTTGAATTTTCCACCAAAAACCGTTAATTTTCTACTAAAAGAGATAAATTTTTAACAAGGGAGTTTAATTTTCAAACTAAAAAGTCGATTGTTTTAGAAAACAAAGCAGTTCAACCTTTAACCAAGTAGTTAAATTTTAAATCAAAAATATTAATTTTCTGCCCAAAAATACGAATTTTTAACTAAATAGTTGAATTTTCATTTGAAAAGGATATATTTTCAACCAAAAATAGAATGATTAAAAAGTTTCTGTCAAAAAAATATTTGTTAATAGAAAAGACAAACTTCCAAAAAAACAGTTGAATTTAAAACCAAGGAAATGAATTTTTAACAAAATGGTTAAATTTTCAACCAACTAGTTGAATTTTTAGTGAAAAATAAAATTGTTGCATTTTCAACTAAAAGCGAGAAATTTTCAGTAATGAAAACTAATTTTTATCTAAAAAGCGAATTTTTAACAACCGAGATCGATTTTGAACCAATAAAATGAATTTTTACCAAAGTAGTTCAAAAAAAGTTGGAGAAAAAGAGAAATTTATCAAAAAAAAGGAGAAATGAGGAGAATCAAGGAAAGAATGTGAAATCCGTATTTGGATGCTTCACTTTTGAAATAAAATGACTCATTTTAATTTTTTCTTAAATTAAAAAAAATTAATTCGAATTTATATTTTCCTACGTCATGAATGGTCACAAGACCTATTACCCCCCCCCCCCGCCGAAGTTTGGTGAAGGTTTTAAACAATCCCTTTTTGAAAAACATCTCCAAGTTGACTTTTCGAAAGAAAAGAAAAATGTCATATTCATTGTGTCAGCAACGTCAAATTTCTGGCAATCTTCCAGGAAAACGGCATGTTTCTTCGTTTACATGATATCGCTTATAGTTAGCTCACTTTCATTCATTACGGCTCATTTGCGGAAACCCACGTAACCGTAATAATCTTGCATTCACTTCGTCAACATAATCCAAAATTTGCATAGTGCATAATTCAAATCTCCTATGACGATTGATTCCATAAATTAATTTTTAATAAAAAATATAAATTGTTAACCAAAACTTAAATTAATTAATTTTAAGTTATAAAAATTAATGTTTAACCAAACAGATGAATTTCCAACTAAAACTATGGAATATTCAATTGGAATATGTTAAATTTTAAGTTAAAAAATTAATATTTAACCAAACAGATGAATTTTCAAATGAAACTATGGAATATTCAATTGGAATATGCTAAATTTCTAGTTAAAAGAATTACTTTCCACAAAAAAGCTAATTGTCAACGAAAAAACTAACTTTCAAAAAAATACTTACATTTTCAAACAGAGTGATGAATTTTCAATTAAAATTGTAAATCTTCAACTGGAATAGTTGAATTTTAGAGCAGACAGATCAAATTTCAACTAAAATGATGAATCTTTAACTGGAATAGTTGACTTTTTGACCAAAGAGATAAATTTTCAACTCAAAAAGATCATTTTCTAACCAAAAATTGAGTAATTAATTTTTTAGTCAAAAAATGAATGTTCAACCAAAGAGTTGAATTTTTATCTAAAATTATGGATTATTCAAGTGAAATAATAGTAACTTTTTCAGTTTAGAAAACAAAATATTTTTCAACTGAAAAGGAAACAATTTTTTAACAAAATAGTTAGATTTTCAGCACAAAGAGATTCCTTTTCATCCAAAGAAAAAACAAGTTTTCAATCATCCAAGTTATTTTATATCCAGCCTCAAAGATGATTTATCAACTAAAATGAGAAATATTTAACTGAAATACTTGAATTTTTAACCATATAGAAGAGTTTTCAAACAAGAAGAGTAACTTGCAAAGAACAAGATAATTTCGTACAAAAAAATCGATTTTTAACAAAATATGTGGATTTTCAACGAAATGGTTGAATTTTCAATTGAAAAAGATAAATTTTCATGCAAATTGTTGAATTTTTAACAAGAAAGGATCATTTTTTAACCAAAAATGGTCACTTAAATTTTCAGTTGAAGGAATTGATTTTCATCCAAATTGTTGAATTTTTAACAAGAAAAGATCAAATTTCAACAAAAAATGGACATTTAAATTTTCATTTGAATGAATTGATTTTCAACTACTAGAATTATGAATCTTCAACTGGAATAGTTGAATTTCATACCAAAAACATGAATTTTAAACCATAAAGATTAATTTTCTACAAAAGAAGGCGAATTTTTCCCAAAGTACATTAATTTTCAAACTAGTTTAATTTCTTTAAAAAAATATAAGTTTTTAACCAAATGGTTCAATTGTCATCCAAAAAAGATACATTTTCAACCAATAACAGAATGGTTAAATTTCATGCTAAAAATCTAATTCATGACAACAAAAAAACGGATTTTCAGAAAAATAGTTAAATTTTCTACTGGAATAGTTAAATTTTCAGCGTGAAAAACAAAATATTTTTTAACTAAAAGAGAAACAAATTTTTAACAAAATAGTTCAATTTTCGGCACAAAAAGATTCCTTTTTATCCAAAGAAAGAACAAGTTTCCAATCAAATAGCTCATATTTTAACCAAAGAAATGAATTTTTAATTAAAATGACTTCCAACCAAGTTAATTTATTTTCGAACTAAAAGCTGAATTTTCAACTGGAATGATAAATATTTAACTGGAATACTTGAATTTTTAACCGAAAAGAAGAGTTTTCAAGCAAGAAGATTAACTTACAAAGAACAAGATAATTTTCTACAAAAAAAATCAATTTTCAAGAAAATATGTCGATTTTCAACGAAATAGTTGAATTTTCAATTGAAAAAGATGAATTTTCATCCAAATTGTTAAATTTTGAACAAGAAAGGATCAAATTTAACCAAAAATGGGCACTTAAATTTTCAGTTGAAGGAATTGATTTTCAACCAAACTGATGAATTTTCAACTGGAATAGTTGAATTTCATATCAAAAAGATGAATTGTCAAATATAAAGATTAATTTTCCACAAAAAGTGGCGAATTTTTCACAAAGTACATTAATTATCAAACTAGTTTAATTTCTAAATAAAAAATATAAATTTTCAACCAAATGTTTGAATTTTCACCCAAAAAAGATACATTTTCAACCAATAATAGAATGGTTAAATTTTCTGTTCAAAATCTAATTCATAACCAAAAAAAAACGGGTTTTCAGCAAAATATTAAAATTTTCTACTGAAAGAGTTTAATTTTGAGTTAAAAAAATTGATTTTCAACAAAATAGTTGCATTTTTAACGAGAGATGAATTTTTAATTAAAATGATGATTCTTCAAACAAAAAAATAATTTTTATCAAAAGAGTTTAACTTTTAACCGAGTAGTTGAATTTTCAACTAAAAAAAAAGAATACGAACAATATAACAAAATTTTCTAGTATAATTCAGCAATATTTCATCTTTGAAATACTACTTCTTCTCTAAAAACTACTTGAAGTACTTTCTCTATCTGAAATTTGGAAGAGGGAACTTTTAAATTGTGACAAATTCGGACTTGGAACAGGGATCCTTTTAAATTCCTTTCTTTCAAATATGAATTATAATTCTTTCAAAAAATCCCCGTTCCATGACAAAAATTTTCTGTTCCAATTATTTTTGGTATATTGTAAAATTTTGTAGTAAAAAATGTGACTTTTTCCATACTGTAGTTCAGGATTCATGTGTCACACTTCAATTACAGTTACAGTGAAACCTGGATTTAGCTCCCCTGGATTTTGTCCTTCCGAGAATTGACGCCGCGCCGTGGGGTTACGTGAAAAGCGTTCGCGGGGGATGCGCAGTGTGCACTCTGGCGTGAGAAAACAGAGAGAAAAATAGGAGAGAGATGAAACAGGAGAGAGACAAAATAGTTCCGAATCTCTGAATTTAACGTCAAGGTCAGCCCCAAAACCGGCGCTAAATCCAGGTTCGACTGTAATATAATTATAAAGTGATAATCCATCAGTATCATTAGCAGAAAAATAGCAATTTACAAAAATTTTCCAATAAAATCTTAAAATGGACTGAAAGGGAAGGAGAGTGGTAAAAAGGTTTAAATAAGGTAAAAGAGGAATGGACATGGGTGAGGGGTGAGAGGGGCAAAGAGGTGAGAATGTATAGAAGGGATAATGATACAACGTGTTGGAATAGATAGGAAAGCGGCTAAAGGGATAGAATTAAGGGTGGGGGGAAGGTATGAGTATAGGGTAGAGCTTACGGAAAAGTAAAGGAGAATGAAAGGGAAGGGGGTGACAGACTATGTTGAGCAAAAATGTGAGGAATTTTTCAGAGCAGCGAGTATAGAGGAAACAATGAAATGTGGAAATGAACAGTGTGCAATACGAATGAGAAGGAGAGAGGAGCTAAGGATGTGAGAAAGCGGGATTCATAGGAGTGGGTATAAAGTAGCTGAATGGAGAACCAATGAGTGTGTATGATAGATAGGGCAGAGATAGGGAAAAGCGTATTCGAAGGAAAAAAGAGGGGAGAGGGAGCGTGATGAAGAGTGTGAATTATATAGGGGTGTACAAAAAATGGAGTAACGGGAGAGATGGAAAGGGGTACATCTGAGGGGGGTGAAAGGGGTGAGGAATTTCACAAAAGATAGAGAGCGCGATGGTATAGGTATTAAGGACTAGAAGGAAGGGGATGAGCCGAGTGATGAGAGGAGAGAGAAGGGAGAAGTGTGAGGGGCTAAGAGAAGATGAGGGTAGGAATATTGGGGAAGAGGCAGTGAGAAATCTTTTTTCGTATATTTGGTGTTAATTTTCTTTCCTGGACAAGTTGAGGGATCGATCTGGGGAAAGCAAATGATAGCCTTATAACTCATTAGACCGGGTTTCTGGATTCCAATCAATTCCGCTATTTCTCCCCCTTTGCAGACGCAATGTGATTTTTACTCAAGTTTTTGTCGGGAGGGACCGTGTTCGCAGAACCGATTACGGAAGCGGATATCGGGCAGAGCAAAAATAACTGACAGATCACTGCCGGAATAGTGTTGCAACCGTTATATTGGTACGCGAAGTGAGGTCAAAATCTTCGTTTTTTATGGACAGGTCTGTTATTACCGTCACTCTCGATTTTCCCTTCAATACTCAACTTCCTGCAGTACCCATTCACAAAACCCTTCGTTACGAGGCGGAGGCATCAACTGAATTTTTGTGCTGAGTTCAATATAAAAATAAAATGATAACCCAGAGGAAAAAAATGTTTAGTTGTAGTCAGAATAAAATTTTATGTACAAAAAGCCACATTAAAAATATAGGGAATTTAATATGGCAACCGAAGGAATCCAATTTTTACGATCGGCATAAAAATATGGTTACAAATAGTTTACATTAAAATTGTAATCCTGCACCTAGATATGATTCATTTTCACCTCGTTTTCAGGCATCAAAAGAAGATTTCCCGAGGCTAGCAAACGTCATCCAGAGCAGCTCGTTCACCCTAAAAAAAAGATATCGCGGAACGAGGATGAAACCATTTCAACTTTTTACCTCCCGGATTTATTACCGAGCTTATGATCGAGCCACATCGATCTTGCTGTACAGCGATGCCACGAGAGTTGAGCTTTTTACAACTTTTATACGCGTGATATTGCGGAAACAGCACCAGTGCAAGCCGCGTAACTGCCCCTTCGAGAATAGACGCCTTCCGAAAGATGCAGTTTCTCCCTGGTGTTAAAAAAATAATAAAACAGCAAAGGTGAAAAAAATTCTGTGGAAAAAGTAGAGAGGCAGGAATTGTGGTTAAAGGAGCAGAGAACGCTCGTCGAGCCGATATTAATTAGTTGAAGGGCTGATTAATCTCGTTGAAAGTGATAAATGGTTGTGTGTTCGAAATACGAGTCCGGGTGGAAAATTAACTCTTTTTTATTTCTTGGCTATTGTGACATTCGATCATTTTGAAACCTATATTGAACATTCATCTTGGAAAAAGGCGAATTTGAGGTGGCTAAAGCTTCTGCAAGTTTGTTGTCAGTAACTTGGAACTTGCGTGATGGCAACAAAACGGTTAAGGCCGGCGGGTCGGCTAGTCCTTTTTTACCATCCGGGCACCCTCGGCAGTCGGAAGTTATACGACCGAATCTCTGTCCCATCGAGTTAGCTTAACAGCGCAGTACGAGCTTCTACTACGAGAAACTTTAGCGCCAGACGTCACGCACACATGCCTAGAAAACGTTGATTCCAACCAGGTATCCTCACGTCATCACACTGGTATCACTGTCTTCCTTGATTTTCTTAACGCGCTAGAAGATGGGTTCACCACTTCACATAGCCGCGAAAATGTACGCTTAGAGTGGGAATTTTTTTTTACTGGTTTCAGCTAAATTGTTCTTGTTAGGAGAAATGATTTATTCAAAATGAAATATTAACAGAGAGGTAAAATGAAGATAAAAGATATTTTGTTAGGATCTTCTAAATGATAGGGACAATTACTGTCTATTTAACGTTCTGACTTGGAATCTTAAACGATAAAGTTTCCGCAAGCTACCAGCATCTTTATATCAGTTGTGGATCTCCTTTCTCGAGAGGGTGACACCTAAGAAGGATCGATTCGTTCGAGGGTAACGGCAATCCGTTAACGGGAGGGAATAGCCTCGAGGGATTGAACCCGAGAGCGGCATCTCGCGCCAACTTGGTTAAATTAATGCCTGTCCCCCGCAGTAACTTATCCGCCAGCCTGTATATTATGGCGTACGATCACCTTCTTCTGACGAATGGCAGACATTTTCCTAAAGACGGGGTCGTTTTTCAGAATTTATGCTAAAGTGATGTAAGACGTAACTGAGAAAGAGAAACTTGCTTCTATATAAAGCAGTCTTTAAATCAAAGATTGTATTGATAAGGATTTCGTTTACCAGCAGTTAGGACAGTTAAGACAGTGAACTATCACAGCTGTAGCAATAGAAATCAACTATCACTAGACGTGTAACTGAAAACCTTGAATGAAAAAATAAACAATCACTATATACCCTGTAGAGTGGTGAGTAATCACTGCCAATCGTATGGATAACAAGCATTTAGATAGGGGTGATTCACCTTCAGGACTATGAAGAATACAGTGAGAGTTTAATCTAAAACAATTTTTTTGGCAGCCAAAAGGTGTTTCGAATAAATATTCCACCATTCCTCTGAGTGTTGACTCAGAAGTGCTTGTCCTCTAAACCACTAGTTTAGCAGCTTATTTTTTTTATTATTACAGAGATCCATTATTAGACCAACTCATCATACAGAGTTTTAAATTAAAACTATTTGTGTCTGCTTCAACTGTGGTTCCCTATTATTAGACGTTCTTCTCTATTGGATGAGAGCAATAATAAACACTACCAAGATAACAACGAGCTAAGCCTAAAACTTTGTCTAAAGAAACTTATTCTTAGAGAGAATAACAAATTTTGAAAGTAACATAAGAACATTCTATTACCTTTTCCTAAATATTCGCTTACAGTAGATCTTCTAAAAATTCTCTACTGAAGCTGTAGCCTATTTCAGATAAACCTACAGTAGTTTTCTATATGTCTAGAAATCATTTTTCGCAAATAAGATTGTCTATTACACCAGCAATATTTCTCTGCTGGATACACAAGGAATCTCTACAGACCTATCATTAATTCTCTGTCGACTCTGTAGCAATTCTCCCTTGGTCTAACAGTAGCTTTCCTCAACAATGATTCTCAACGAGATCCACATTGACTTTCTAGTCAAGACGTGTTTCTATCAGCAAATATATCATAAACATACATTCTAAAAGGGCAAAACTTCTAGAATTAGAATTCCAATCTTCCCTACACGTACACAAAATTCACCACCAATTATGAATAAATCAACCCATATAAATTAACCGCTAACCTGGTTAGCAAAAAAGGGTACCATAACGAAGAGTGATGTTACGAGCAGCCTAGGGTTAATAACAGAATGAATTTAGGTGATTCGAAGTTACGGCCCTGAGCCATTCATTTCTTCCCCGGGGGCGAAACGAGCAATCGTGCGGCTCGTATTCTGCAGCCGTTGCCGGATCGCGTGCTAATTAACGAGCGAGTAATTACACCAATAGTTAATCGTAACCACAGCGACATTACATGTCGCGCGACCCAGGGGCGTATCGCGTGTCTCACTTGGTCTCTTGGCGAACTTTGGTCCCGGCTCGTTTAGTTTTATTTCCAGTGGTGTGAATCGTGTCTTTATTTTCCTTGATGCGATAGTGGTTTTAGGGAGGTTGCGTTGCGATAGGTCTCGCGCATCCGTAACACGTCTGCATTCCTTGGCGGAATGCCCACTGGAGGCTTTTCTACTCGCCGAATACCTAATTCACTTCGCAGCGTGGAAGCATTTAAAGCTGCCCCAAGCACCACTAACCTTCTTTTATTAGACCAAACCTAGTAGGCGCCTAATAACCTAACCTCACTTACGCTGGCTATTACAGTAGGGAGCAGCACGCTGGTTTCTACGAAAGCCTCCAAACCACTTGCAAGAAGGTCTCAGTCTGACCTCGATACACAATCGAGAGTCCTAATTATGAATGAGAATTATGTAACGCTGAAGCAAATATTACGGCTAGCTTCAAAGTAACATCATAGTTCAGAAGTAAACTATTGCTTTTAAATCATCGTTTGGAGCCGTAAGATGGTTCCAAATAGAGAGCATCGTCAGAACTTTAACAACGAAACATGTCCAAATCACTGAAACAACTCACGTTCGCCAACTTGGTGAGCTCGAAGCAGATAAGTGTAGAATGTACGGGCCGTAGTTTCACCACGAGGACACACATTGACACAAAAGCGGACGTGCAAATCCGGCACATAGATCAGCACAAGGACGATACCCAGCTTAAACGGAATAGGGAATGGGTTCCATGGGTACAGGATAGTAATGGACAAGTTGCGCCATTGTGTAAAGTTTCGTTGCACCAGGGTTCGCTCATCAGCGGGGGTAGGAACGAACTCTGGATTCTGGAAGTACGGAAGGGGTCGTGAAGGAAGGAATCAAGGGGAAGAGGGAAGGTACTAACGCGACCGGAAACGGAAGCTCGTGCAGGCGCCACCGGAAGTGACCTCGTAATTCTCTCTTCCCCTTTCGTCCATCCACCCATCAAGCCCTGAATTATAGGCCGCCTCTAAACCTTTTGTTCACGCTTTTCCTGCCGCAGGATTTGAGTCTCTGCTCGCCGTTTTTAGTCCGCTTTGTTTCTCTGTCTCTTTTATCTATTTCGTGTTCAAACAATAGGATCGAAAAGAAATTTTTATACGATTCTGAACGTTCTTTATTTCCGTTGTTTGGCAGAGAATGATAATTGCTGAATTGAGTTGGAACTTGGAAAATTAGTGCAGCATCTGGCGCTGGCGTCTCTAAAAAGCGTGGAATGCTACCTGGCGGTGGCGTCCTTCACTGAAGCACTACATTTGAACCTGGATAAGTGAACAGACAAGAGGGTGGGTTAGTCAAAACCCAAAGAACTCGAGAAAACTAATGATTCAAGATTCGAGTTGGGGTAGTCAAGAAAGTAGGCAAGGAGTGCGAAGGAGCGGGAATTAATTTCCGTTAATTGTTCCGGCAAAGTTTGCTGAAAGCGTTTTATAGAATCGAAGGCTTTTCAAGCTCGCTCGGCCTCTCAGCAAAGATGGAATGTCGAATGGGCGCACACGCATAGACACATAGAAAGTGGTCCATTCAGTGAGTAGGTAAGTGAACGCGAACGATGGTACAGGGATAGGCCGCTGGGAGAGAAATGAAAGGGGGTGAAATTGAAGGAGTTAGGAGGAACAAAGGGGGTGGAAGCGACGGAGGGCGAGCTAAATGTTGGCAATTCGGAGCACTCTGTCCCTGATTGCATTTAATTACACGTGCCCAGCTTGCGAGCGCCTGCGATTGCTACATTGTGCGACGGGTCAGATAAGCTTCAGGCTCGTATCCGGCGCGGAGCTTGCTTCGCTCGTTCACGATGCAATAGCATGCGCAAGCCTTCCCTTCTAACCGTTTATTCACCTCTAAACAAAACATGTCGACTTTACACACCAGACCCACACCAAGTTGGTCAACATTGTGGAGTCGGATGGCTAAAGTCAACAGACTCAGACAGGGGAGCTTCTTAGATCAACATACTATTTTCTCTCGTAGACAATTTGGGGCAACTCTGATGACTCTTTTGGTAGTCAAAGTTAGACTTTTAAAGTATAATTTTTCAAATAGGTAAAGGGTGGCGTCACAGAAATAGATGAGCAACGAAATGAGAATGTTTTAGTAGAGCGGAAAAGCATTCTGTATATAAAACAAAATTCCACTTGCAAGCTTAAGTGTTGCTGAGCTGAAGCCAGACAATAGTTATTTGAAAAAATGATTCAGGTTCGGGATAATAGTATCAGGCTCGGCTGCGGATTGCGATAAAAAATTAAACCTCGAGCTATAATAAAAAGATACTTTCGAGACACCAAGTATCTGAATACGGGTAAAGAAAGTTTGATGTAAAAAAGTTAGGCAATTTGAAGGAAAATGACCAAGAATTTTGAGATTAAAATGTGACGGGTTTTTGACGTTGGCTTTGGATACCGTTTAAAAATCAAATTAAATTTTTTTGCACGAGAATCTAAATTTGCTCTTGAGATATGGAGATCATAAATGAGCAAAAAAAGGTTTGATCCAAAAAATCATACTGTTCCGAGATAATGAAAGTCGATTATCAGGATATCACCGTATGACAGAGATAAATGCTAGAAATAGGAAAAAATAAGAAAATATATTTTTGGTATCAAATCATAATAACTTCAAGAAAAGTTAATTCCAAAAAGGTTGAAAAACATGATTAACGCGTTAACATTTTAAAAAAAACTCTGACTTTATTAAAAAATTGGTTTTGTAATTATTTTCTCAGAAATAAGATTTCGAAAGAATCATTTTACCACAATTTGCCTTTGATTTTTTAAAGAACTGTTTATGCCATAAACCAATTTTCAATAAAAATGTTGATTATCTATTTCTGTACTGACTTCCTTCAGTTACATATGGATAGAAAAAGTTGCAAATCGTTTTAACAAATTTTTCCAATTATCTGAATTTTCAAATTTCATAACCAAAAAATTAAACAATTTATAATTGGATATATTTACAATTTGATGATTTTAGTATGCTCAAATGTGAAATTAAACAATTATAAATTGAGAGCAATTAAAGTGCGAGAGACTGAAAAAGAAACACTAAATATTGTTCAAATATTGAGGCTTTTAATTGAAAATTGAGGAATTTTAAATAATTTAAATCTTGAATCACATAGTTTCCAATGAGTTAAAAATTGAAAATCGTACAATTGTGAAAATTTTTATTCTAACATCGTGCAATACATTTCAAATTATGCAATTTTGTTTTAATCTATGATTGTTCAACATTTTCGGCTAAACGTTCTTTTATTTTAGGCATTTTTTATAATTATTTAATACTAAATACTTCAAACTTAAAAGAGTACAACCATTAAGACTTTCAATTTGCAATAAGTTTGCAGAAATAATAAAGGCTTCTATTTAAAAATCTTGTGAATGCTATTTTTCGATATTGAAGGTTGCAAACTGAAAATTGCCTAACCATCAAGGTTTCAAATTTGAAAATGAATTTGAATTTGAAACATGCAAAGATCAAGGCCTTCAGTTTAAAATGAAACATTTGAATCTAGAAGGATTCAAATAACAATTGTTGAATTTTAAACACAATAGATTTTTAAATTATCTTATTTATTAAGTTTCGAACAAAAATTATTTTATTTTAAACGTAATAAACTGAACATTCTTTAGCCATTAGGGCCTTAATTTCTTAACCTTACAATTGAAAATGAATTAAATTTGAAAACAATTATTTATATTTTGATATAAGAATATTAGATTTTTAATTCTGAATGGTCCAGATTAAACAATTGAAAAATTAAAATGGTGAAATTCAAACCAAACATTCAAATCGTAGCTACTTTAGGGAATTTCGAACCTTACTTGTTCAAGCTAGCATTACTTCATATGAAGTTGAGTGAATGGATAATTTTTTTTTTACAAAAAATAGAAATTGAAAAAATTTCTAGTAAGAATATCAATTCACTCTCATTTCTCGGCTTCAAAAAATGTCCGATCGTTAACTGGTTTTCCCGCCTATGGACGCCATCTGGCGGTAGCGTCACTAACTAAACAACATTTATATCTGCAATGTGGATTTAATTTTATATTCCTTCCTCCTTTCAAATCTGAGTTCCACTTAAATTTAATCCCCCTTTTGAATTGCGACTACTTTTTGCATTTAGCTCTTCTTTAAAATTCAAGAGCCGTATTTTCTTCCTTTGAGAGAAATGATACAATGTATTTTTAAAACCTTTAGAAAACGAAGTTATTATATTTCCCGTAAAAAGGGCAAACTGACATCCGCTTAAAGTGAACAATACAATTCTGCTTTACAAATCTTAAGTACTTCAAAAAGCAAAAAAGAAAAATGAAGGATAATTAATTGATGTCTCGGATGATCGAATATTTCTAGTACATGGCCATTTCAAGGAAAGTAGACTATTTAAATGAGTATTACAATTAATATTTTAGTGCACTAGAAACTTCTTGAAACGCAAAGAAAAAGGAGTATGAAAAAAAGGCCGAGAAGAAGTTACCGCAGCGTGAAGAAAATTTTATAATTAATTCTCGCTCCTAATTGGAGGAAATGAAGATTAAAAAGTTTGTCGATTCGCTAATAATAAGAGACAAAGCAGCAATGAATGAAAGCGCCCGTTTGGGGAAGAAAAGTAAGTGGTGAAGTTGGGAAAAAGACCAACTAGGGGGTGGTTTAAGGAGTCTTAAAGTGGGGTTGGGGTAGGGGGGAGACCGAAGAAAGCGGTACTAGTTTAAGAAGTAAATTGGCAATTTAGCAAATTTGCAAAGTTCTCGCGCAGAAACTCAAACTTAGTAGATTCCAAAGACGTATGCGAACGGACATATAGAGGAGCGGCTCCTAATGTGGCGCACTCGTATTTGAAGAATAGAATAATAACCTTTTTTAAAAGTGTTGGAAGGATTATTAAATTTTGCGTAAAATTGGCCATATTTGAAGTTATTTTGATGAATAGAGACTGCATTAGTGAGTGAAAAAGACGGGTCTAATTTCTGATTTTTGTCCATTTTGAAAATTCAACTTCAACTCCCGGCAAAATCTGGGGAAATAATGGCAAAATTTTTGAAAGTCACGCTAAATGAATCTTAAAGTCTCTTCTTCAAAATGAGCCTAAAAAACTTGAAAAAATTTCACTGGTTCTCGAATTATCATAAGAAATATAGAGGGAAAAAATTCTGCCATCAGCGTTGGATCAAGCGATTTTGGTTTTACGCACGCCTTTACATTTTTTACGATAACTCGAGAATCAGTGAACATTTTTACAGTTTCTTGGGCTCCTTTTGAAAAGCAGAATTAAGGGTGAATTTTCCATTTTTAATATTATTTTCATAAATTTTGCCACGAGTTGAATTTGAGTCCTAAAATTTGTCAAAAATCGGAAATAGTTTTTCTGTTATTTTAGGAATGAAAAAAATACTACTGATGATGAAATTTCAAATAAAAAACATTATTTTCGATGAAAAACTCTAAATACCTACAAAACACATTTATTTCAACCTTTTTTTTTGCTTGTTTGTTGAATTGTGTACCAAGTAATTAAATTTTTACATCAAGCAAAAAAATTAACAAAAAACGCATTTTTATCAAAGTAGTTTAATTTTCAACTAAAAGGATGAATTTTTCACTAAAATTATGAATCTTCAATCAAAAAAATGAATTTTTAAGAAAGTTCAAATTTCAACCAAAGAGATGAATTTTCAACAAAAAATGTAATAGTTGATATTTCAATCAAAAAATAATTTTCAGACAAGAAAGACAATTTCATCCAAAATGTTGAATTTCTTACCCAAAAAGACGATATTTCTACAAAACAGTTGAAGTTTTTAACAAAGAATTACATTTTTAATTCAAAATATGAATTTTCAATTAAGAATATTAATCTTCTACCAAAAAAGACGTATTCTCTACAAAAAAAATGTTTTTTAACCAATTAGTTTAATTTTCAAACAAGGAGATTAATTTTCAACCAAAAGATATGAATTTTCAACAAATAATATCAATTTTCAACCTTAGTTGAGTTTTGAAACTCAAAAGATAAATTATTTACCAAAAATGGAATATTTAAATTTTCCATGCAAAAAATAATTTTCTATAAAAAAGTAATTTTCAACCAAACAGCTGAATTTACAACCAACTAATTAAATTTTTACTTGAAGAAATGTATGTTTGACAAAAAAAGAAATAATTCTTATCAAAGTAGTTTAGTTTTCAACCAAAGAGATGAATTTTTCACTAAAATTATGAATCTTTAACAAACGAAAATTAATTTTTGTAGAAAGCAGTTCAATTTTGAATCAAAGTGCAGAATTTTCTATCTAAAATGAATCATTTTCAATAAAAAAATGTAATATCTTATATTCCAACCAAAAATTTTCATTTTTATTAAAGCACCGTTGAATTTAACCAAAAAAGGTGATTTTTCGACAAAATACTTGGATTGTTAACTAAAGCAGATTAAATTTCAACTAAACAGATGAATTTCTATAAAGAAATTTAATTTTCCACCAGAAGAGATGAATTTCCAACATAATACTGAAATTTTCAAACAAATAGTTAAATTTTCATCTAAAAAAGATAAATTTTCAACCCAAAAATGTGATTTTTTTTTAAAAAAAAGGTCATTTTTAACCACACAGTTGTATTTTTAACTGAAAAAGATAAAATTTCTATAAAAAAAGATGGATTTTTAAACCGAAAGGACGAATGTTCAACAAAAGAGTTGAATTTTAAACACAATAATTGAATTTTGAACCAAATAATAACATTTTTGACAAAAAAAGATTAATCTTGAACCTGAAATTTAAAAGTAGACTTTTTAACCAAACATAATGAACTTTCAATTTGAATTTTTATTTATGAAAAAAAAATGGGGAAAGAGGGAAAAGACCCTGCGTTAAATATAAATTTTGATCATTCACAGTCTAAAGAATAATAGTTTAAATGAATATTAAAGTTCATTTTCAATACTTTTCAAATATAAGGTTAGGAAACTGAAAATTTTATTCAGAAAATAATAGCTGATAAACCGATGTTTGAAAAGATTATTTATATTTATATTAAATAAAAATTTAAAATTTCTTTTTAGTGATTCGCAGACTTGAGAATATCTTAGGTAAGAATTGTTTATAGCCACTTAACCCCCCCCCCCCATGTCATACAC
>JAABKJ010000436.1:0-46322 GCA_011634705.1 Andricus grossulariae | reverse complement strand
ATCTGATCGGATCCAATTATAAATGCTTATATCCAATTCCATCTGATCAAATACGATTCTACTATATCTGATTCTATCCTATCTGATGCGTTTATAGATATCGTATTCATACATCCGTTTATTATATATTTTCATATACAATTCTATATGACCCTATCCAAGTCTATCCAGCTAGATCCAATCCTATCTTATTTCCTATCCTATCTTATCCTTTCCGATTCTATCCAGTCCTATCTGACCTTATTTGATCAGCTCCGATCCTACCAGCGGGAAAAAGTTTCGCCGAACGGACTGACACACGGCCGAAACTGTAAGGATTTCAGCACTTGTTTAGGAATCTTCAAAAACTGCAAAAATTGCGTAAATTAAACATTTTTGCTCAGTTGTCCCCATTTTCATTGCAAGTTATATTTATTTGCCTATGGTAAAGGGTAAATATTGCCGATTGGGCTAATATATGAGGAGATTCTGTTTGTAAGTATCACCACCAGATTTTCCGAAACTATTTCCAAAAATATTTTTTGAGAACCACCCTTGCCAACAGATCCTTGTCTCATGCCGAACACAATCCCCTCACAATTCCATCCCGGAAATTCGAAATTTTTTGGGTATTCGCAGTAGAATCGCGAGAAAGATTTTCAAAAAAGTGAATAAGGACCATACTAACTGACATGCGATTTTCTCCAATAAAAAATTGAAAGCTCTTTCACTTGTCACAGAGTTGAGTTCAACGACTTCAAACCCTGGGCCTGATGTTTGTCGTCCCGGAATTTCTTCTTCTCCTGTCAAAAATAATTCTCCTCAAAGATCTTGTCCTCCTGCCAGACATAATTCTGCGGATTCTCCTGACAAGTCTTTGCCTTCTGCCGAGTCTCCTCTTCGTGCCAGGTCCAGGTCTCCTCCTGGAAGTCAATCATCTTTATACATTCTTGGATTCACTCTTAAACAACTTAGCCTACGGTGAAGGAAAAATATTGCCGATTGGGCTAATATATGAGGAGATTCTGTTTGTAAGTATTCGCACCAGATTTTCCGAAACTATTTCCAAAAAAAGTAAATAAGGACCACCCTCACCAACAGATCTTCATCTCGTGCCGAGCAAAATCCCCTTACAAGTCTATCCCGGCAATTTAAAATTGAAAGGTACACTTTTCCTTGCGATAAACACATTCATGTAAGAGCAGAATCTTATGGGCTTCTGTCTATGCCAATATAAGAACAAACTGCATTATCAACGTTCAACGGTGACGTTTTTGAAATAGTGAAGAATAATAGAAGGCTTCGTGAAATGTATAAAACAAGGAGAACTGGCATTCAAAGAAGGGCAAAAATAAACATGTACTGTAACGCGGTTGAAACTATGACAAGAGTAGAAATCATGGAAAGTCTACTAGGCAATAGTTCACAAATCTCAAAGAATTTTAGAATAGTAAGGGTGAACAACTTTCCTCCGCGTCTGATCAGATTTTATACACTGAACAGATATAAAAGGTTTTTTCAAATTTCAATTTCTTTAATCGAAATCCCTGGAATGCTAAAAACATGTTTTCTCAAAATAGTAAATTGACCCTCATAAACCTATTGTGTTGTTCAAAGCGCTCGGCTAATATTAAGACTTAACGAAAAATATTCATATAAAGGATCTCATCACCTAGCTCTGGGTCACTCGCGTTATAGGTGTAAGATGATGGACTACTTTTTCTTCTTTTGCAATTCGGCCTTTAGCCAACTTGTAATTTTTTACTCTGATTATACGGCGATTCATTCCATTTCCATTACATTTATTTGATGTGTACATAGTTTCTAGATATTTGTTTAATAAATTAATTGTTGAAATCATTAAAAATTTTTTTTGTTCACTACGTGAACTTAATACCTGAATAATTTTCCAAATCCTGTTCAGTACGAATATTGATTAACAATATTTGCAAAGGTGAAGAAAATTTTTGAAAACTAATGCCTATTTACTAATCTCAATAAAATAATTCAATTTTTCCAAACACGATAAATTTAATTTCGAATTATTTTTAAATCCTAGGAATTTTCAAATAATTAAAATTATTCAATAATAACTGTACCTTCATTTTGATGGACTTCCATATCTGATCCACATATAAAATATTTAATACTAAAAATGTCAACTTATCAATTAGCCTTACTTTTTCAAGAAGGCATTTTGATCTTAGGTTTTCTGAATTCTAAAATTTTGTTAATTTAAAGGTATTTTCAATTTTGTATACTTTTTTGAAGTTGAATATCTTGGAAAGTCAACAAATTTTAATTTTCTCTTCCGTTATTTACTTTCCACTTAATTATTTCCCAAACCATATCTTTCATATGCTTGGCTAGTTCTCCCGAATTTTCGGGATGACTAATCCATCCTCTTTTCCAACTTCCCTAATTTTTCAGGACGACTAGACGTAGCCGAAATCTTTTGAAATCAAGCATCAATCAGACTCCCGGTAAATTTTATAGATAATCGGATAGTCGGAAAAATTGTAATTCTCGGAAAGCTTAAAATTATAAATACAGTTTATTGAAGTGTCCACCAATAGAATTTGGGACAGCCGCCACGGACAAGACGAGAGGAGAAAGAATCTTTATATTTTTCAACTAGAGCTTGTCCTTATCATATATTTACATTTCATCAGAGTCAAATTCAAGGAAAGGAATGTACTTACTAAATTCTTCAAAACAGATATCAAAATTTGAATTTTAATATTTTACGGTTCAGCAAAGTCCATTATTTACTTTGCAAACCTATACAGTGTCTAGTATAACAGCTCATTTGAAGCTTCGAAAACATTTCGAACGATTTCTTAACATTTTTACAGATTTAAAAAGTTTATGATTTTGAACAACCAATTTTGGAAATAAAATGATAATTGTGACCTTGGGCAGGGATTTTTATTATAATTTAGAAATATAGTAGCTAAGTTTTTTCAAGATTTGTGAAAGAAAGGTTTCAAGTTGTAGTGAATTCTGACTTGAAGCAGAGATTTTTTTATATGCTTTCCTTGTAGATCAGAATTAAAATTTCCTATTCCAAATTAATTATAATTTTGTTGTAAGCTAAAAATCTAACTTTTTTTCAAAATTCGTTTCTGTTGCATTGCAGTTCAACTATTATTTTGTAAATGCAACCGTTTGCTTAAAAATTTTAATTTTCATTCCAAATTTCATGGTTTGGTTAAAACTTTTTCTTCCTTGTTCGGAAATAACTTTTATATTAAAAATCAACCTTTTCGGGTTCAAAAGTAAAACATTAGATTTCAAACTTCCAGACTTAATTCTTTTGTTGGAAATTCATATAATTGGGTGAAAGATTCATCTCTTTTGGTAGAAAATTAATTTTTTTTTTAAATTCAACTTATATTGACGTGAAATGTTTTTTGGATGAAGTTTCTACTACTATCACACTTTTCTCCCAATTTCTGTTTATTGGATGAAAATTCGACTATCTGTTTCAAAGTTGGACCACTTTGTTGAACTGGCTGTGGATATGATCGCTCATGTTTTTACATTGTTTGTAGTTACCATTTCATGGTACTCATTTGATGAGCACTTCGCATGAACTTCAAATTTTGTTAATGCAGGAAGTTTTTCTGTTAGTAACAGATTTTCCAAATTATATAAATGAACATCACCTCAGTAGTTCATGTAAATATTATATAGCAATCAATTTATCTCGAATCAAGGAATCTTTTTCATTCTTGCAGCAACTTTGAATTATATTAACAAAAAAAGTTTTTCTATAAAAAAACCCATTTTTTGTATATTATTAAGCAATATATTGTGTGTTACTTAGGGTTCTAAACATTAGTCTTGAACGATTTCGCAAAATTTTAAATCTTGCAAAAGCTATTCACAATTAAAAATGTATGGACTTATTTTCAATATTATTCTTTTTTCTGTTTCAATTAGTATGTATACATTGTTCTTCAAGTTGCATGAGATCATCAATTTTTTTGCTCTTTCAAATAATATTGGTTAATGTTAATAAGGTTGCATTTGTGTTTTCGTTATTTTTCAAAAATTTTAAGTTTCAGTCAAAGTGAGGAAATAATTTTGTTATATAATATACCTGGAAAAATCAAAATATTTCTTTAATGTATAATTTCAAAACATTCACATTTTTATTTAAATTGAGTAGCGGTTTCAATTGAAACCATGTCTAAAACCTTTTGCGATAATGTTGTAGGTAAAAAATTAAAAGAATGCTGTAGCTTGGATTTCATCTTTTACCGCTTTTGTCCTTACTTTTAGAGCTTTTTCAGAGCTACAACATATTTTTTTCCATACTATTTAAAGTACTCTTCATAATAAATTATGGGTTTTGGTGTTTCTCTCATTCCCTTTTCTCTTCGTTCTCTGTCTGTCTGGCATAGGAAACCCTATTAGTAGCAATGCTACAGCTTACATAGCCGTCAAAGTCATGAGAGGAAAGTTCGAGCACTACCGCGACGTCAGCGCGAGAACACATTCGGTAGGGAATTATTATTGTTAATATTATCTCATTTTTGTCTCAGGATTAAAATGTTTCTTATTATGGTATTTTTTTTAATTGTTTCGGTTTTTCGTCATAGCCACGAACTAATTCAAGTGACTGATGAGATGAGGATGTTATAAGTTATGTTAATACGTTGTTTGAAATATTTTGCGATGATGCTGTAGGTACAAAATTAGGAGCATGGTGTAGTTTGCGATTCGTCTTTTACCGTTGTTATGCTTACACAGCGGCCGCAAGTGTTGGAGGTGGCAACAGTCATGTTTCACATTCTTTCATGTTGTTTCAATTTCATAACTTAGTTTGCTATACTTATCGTCTTGGTCGTATAGACTGCCTCCAGATTTCGGTTGAGTGTACAAGCAATATCGAATATGTAGACTCGTCCACATTTTCTTTCTCGCATTTTGATGTTGGATCGATTGGCTCTGATGTAATAATCCGTCTGGATAGTAACATCCGAATGTAAGATGTAATCTTCGATTTCTAAAACGGGTATTGAAATGTATCTATAAGAATGCATCCATTCTGTTGAAAGTCTTAGGTTTAGGGAAAGTTGTTCCAATATAATGCCGCGACATCATTTTGTATGTGCGTATATTCTCTTTAAGCCATTACGCGACAACCATCAATAATGTTCCCGATGGATTCGTTGATTTCTTCACAAAATCATCACCGGTCAACCACGTCTTGATGGAACACGTATTTTTTTAAATTTCTGGTGCTGACAACAATGTCCTGAATTGCAATTACCAATCCTTCCGTTTCTGCATACAGGACGCCCTTTTCCAGACAAATATTGGATGGCTCACTATCCACTTCATATTATTCCAACGTTTTGGGGTGCTAGCCGTTGATGACTTTGTATCTCCATTGCGGTACTAATTCCTCTATGGGTTTTACCCTGATATTCACGGCCTTCTCTGAGGACAAATTCAAGGGCATGTAATCAAGACCCACTATACAAATGGTTTTGTAAAGCGCAACATTTCGCTTGTTGTAAAATAGTCTCGCAACTATATAACTTGTGACTTACACAGTTTTTTTTACATCTACAACACCCCTAGCCCCTTCTATGTCGTGGATGAACTACCCTTTCAATCGCCGAATTTCTGTGGTGCGCTCAGTGCTTTGTCATTTCTACACGAATGGTCCTGTTTAACCTTTCAAGGTCGGTCTTCGACCATTCGATGAGCCCAAATGTGAGTGAGGACAGGTATTATACAGGTGTTCATTGCCTTGATCTCGTTTGTTGAGTTTAGAGAACTCTGCAGGATAAATCTGAGCCTTGTGGTGAAGGCAGTCGTGAGGCTTTTCTTAACTATCGTATGCTGAATAAATTTAGATTAGAGAATACCCAGGTATTATCCTCGTCATTCTCAAACTCTTTATCTTGCTCTGCGGTTCCTAATTCTCCTTTGAATAAATGCACTGTTCTGCATTTATCTAGTCCGAACTCCATGTGGATATCATCGGAAAACTGCTTTGTGACATCGATCGCTTGCTTCACTTTCTGATCTGAACTAGCGTATAGATTCAGGTCATCCATGTATAGAAGATGGATCAGCTGATGACAACCCTTATTATCATGTATTATTCACCCATCAGACATGCTGTTTAGTGTTTTGCCCGATGGGTTCAACACTAAACAGAACCAACGTGCACTGAAGAAATCTCCCTAAAAGATACCCGTTGTAATATGTGTTGATCTAGTTATCCTTGGTTGTCCATGATCGAAATCCTTGATTCTGGTACCCCAAAACATCATCGCATGACTCAGAGGGTCGATGATGCATAGGCAACAGGGTCTATGGTGAATAGATCTTTACTGCCCCGCGAGTTCTTAAAACATACTTTTTGTTCTTCTGGAAGGATGTCGCTCTATTTGAAGTGAGAATATACCTTATCTGCAATGATAGCTGTAAGGCATTTATGAATTGTTGGAAGACAGGCTATCGGTCCAAATTCAGATAGATTTCGAGGATCTGGTTTTCTAGGGAACATATACGTAGTACCTTTGAACATAAAGCCTGGAATCAGATCTGGGTGTTCAATAATTTTCTATAAAAACCTCGCATACGGAGAATGCATACTCGTCAGGTACTTTTACCAGAAGTTGTGCACCATGTTGGATCCTCAAGCTTTCCAGTTACAGACCCTTTTCAAACCCGCTAAAACATCGACAGCTGTGATGTCAGTCATCTTCATTCCAGGGATATTATTAGCTCTTGCTTCATTTGGTTAAAACCACGCAGCGTCTAAATTGCTTCTGTTTGTTTTTCCCTAAGCACGCGACCATTAGTTATTCACTTCGTCTGATCAAGGGAATTTGGCGTTTTGCTGTTCATTTTGCTTTACACTCAGTTCACGACATAACTTTCTTTCATCTGCCTGAAAGGTTCGATTTTGTTGCCTTGCAGTACTTTTCTCGTGTCGAAGTGATCTACCAGTGATATCATCAAGTCTCTGCTGTTGAGAGTCTAAAATCTCATCCAATATTGCTGGTGTCAATGTCTCGAGGTACCGGAAGTGGACCGGGTCAATGTTCTAACAGCTGCCACAGCTGCACAATATGTAAGAGTTTGCACCTCTAACGAAGTTTGTGTTGCGTTCAAATTCATAGGTAATACCTTGCTGTTCAGGTGTTTTATTAGTGCACGCAGATCCTTTGTAATGTTCGTCTTGGTCAGAGAATACCTCTGTGTTGCTTCTACCTGTCTGAACTCTAGTAAATCATGACGAAGAGTCGATGGTGTTCTCTTCTGACACTTTGCCCACTTTTCTCTGCGAAAAAAATAAAGACCCATAATATGTCCGTTCATATGGTATGTTCATTTCAATCGCCTTCTTTGTTGCTGTACCTCTGCTTCTACCTCTGGAGGAAGGTTCTCTGTCTGTCTGTCATGAGAAACCCTTTTAGTAGCTATGCTACAGCCAACATAATCGTCGCAGCCCTAACGCGACGCCAACGCAAGAACACGTTCGCAAGGGTTATTATTATTATGTCGGCCCACCTTCCACCCACAGGTACTCAGGACCATCTGTTAGTAGATTCGTTGATTTCAGTCGCTGTTTCGGAACTCTATATTCTGCTTGAACGTTCGTTATAATTCGCGTGTATACGCACTGAAGAGCCCGTCTATAGGAATGCGAAAATTCCAATGCCAACGACTTAGACCAATGATTCAAAATACTAATTTTGTTTACATTAAACGTCAAAAGACAAACACAACTTCACGCACGCACACGAAAATACTCATATACAAAAAAAGGCAACAATTAACAAAGTGATTATCACAGTCATCTTCCGTGTACGGCGGATAGCCACAGAAGGCGATTTTAAACGCTATCATTGTTCACGCCGAGGAAACTCCGGACGATGCGACACTTGTTCAGCAATACTGCATCAGATCCTAATGTTTTTGTTATGGGTAACGCTTATACCTATCATTCTCATGTCTTGAGAATGTTTATCTTACCAGAGGACATCTGTACGATTGTGTCTAACTATGGTCAGTCAGAATAGTTCTGGCCCAGTAAGGGAGATGGTGTTCGTTCTTTAGTACATTAACTAGGCTATATTTGTAGTAAGGCTCGAATCTCTCTAGTAAACCAGTGTTTAGAACAATTTATTGGTGAATGATACCAGCAACATCATTATGTCTGTGCGTGTATTCTTGCGAGGCAAGCATCGTACAACCATCAATAATGTTCTCGATGTTTTCATTGAGATCTCCACAAAGGCGAAATCTGTAAATAACTGTCGCCATACTGAGGATGTTTTTTTTTGGTAATATATTGTCTTAATTACCCTGTTCTGGATGGTAATGACATTCTCCGTAAAGTGCTCTACTCGACTCAAGCAACGTTTTGAAGCATCGCTATCCACAGGGGAGTATACAGGTCAACTCTACAGACGTCGTCGTAGATTGAAATGTTAGTTCTATGCCTACAACCTTGCGTAGCAGATCTATTATCTCTACAGCTGTCCTTTCATGGTACATTCGGTGCTGAGACATTTTCACGCCGATCATTCTGTTAAGCCTCTTTGAAATCAGTCATGGACCAGGTGACCCAACCAGAGAAGTATGTTAGCAGAGAAATGGCAAAGGTTTTAATTGCCTTTGTGATGTTTTTCGCTCTGAGACCAAGCGATAGAATCAGACTGAGGCGACCCAAAAGAGCAATCTCAAGCGGATTTTCAATTGCAGAGTTGAGCAGATCCCTTGCCGGTGCTATGCCAAGGTACCTGTACGATTCCTCATCAATCACCACCTCAAGCAGAGGACGGTTGTCTAGTGTCAGTAGAGCATTTATCTCTTCACTGGAAAAATTCCGCTTTCTGCATTTCTCCAAGCCTAGAAACATCCTGATGTCATTTGAGAACCGCAACAAGATCTTAAGTAGGCTGTTCAGTTTCGACTCTAAGCGTGCATGAACCTTTATTTCATCCATGTACATAAGGTGAGTGAGTTGAGACTCAGCCACTCCGACATCAATTTTGAGCTCATTCAACGCGGATTGAGTGCCCAACTTAGTGGGTTCAATGCTTAACAAAACCATAGTGCGCTCAAGAAATCACCTTGGAAGATTCCTCGTTTAATGGGCAAGGATCGAGTATCCCTCATCATCTCACGAATAAAACATTTCATCTTTGTGCACCACGTATGCATAGCGTGAACCAGAAATTGGATAACCTGCATCAAGATCTTATATCCCTCAAGGACCTGAAGTGAATAATCTTGGAATACTGCAGAAAACGCCTGTTGGTAGTCAATGTAGGTCACGCGCAAATCGCGTTAGTGGTGTTTCGCATGCAGCACAACTAAACTGTCAATCGCGATTTGGTCCTTGCAACCACAAGAGCCTCGACAGAAACCTTTTGGTTTTTCGGAGAGGACGTTCTTCTCCTTACAATATTGATAGACGAAGTCAGAAATGATAGCCGTAACACACTTATAGGTGATCGAGAGGCAGGTGATTGATCGGTTATCACTAGGACTACCAGCATCTACTGTTTTGGGCACCATATACGTTACGCCCGACGGCTGCAAGCCTAGCAGCTGTCGACCATGAGATAGTTACCTTGCTACATCTCCCAGATCCGGGCCTAGCTCGTCCAGAGCGTCTCGTTTCAGAAGTGCATGGACCTCCTCTTTCACCGTATCTGCAGGGTGCGCTACAGGTGCTGCTATTTTTTTTGCACCTGTTTTTTGATGTTGCTCATCTCGACAGGCCATTCCATCAGGAGAAGTTGTGGTCGCTCCAATCTCTCATTCAAATGAGCAGCGCATCAAGTCCTCATGAAGATGGGTTCAAAAATGAATGCGCTGCTCTGGGATTTCTTTGGAAGTGGCCGCCTGGGGGCTTCCAGCGGAAACATCCTTCGCAGGCGCAGCTCATGTTCTGCTGCGTACCACTTCTTTCCGATGTTCGCGCTGGACGCGGTGAGATATACCTGTCCATCACGTAGCTCACCACCACCAGCATGCATGTTGCTACTCCCAACAGTGGAACCAGGGGCGCCATGACGATCCACGGAATGAAAGCAACCAAGGTGAAGATAGGGAACTTCTCCATGCTGAATGAGTTTTTGGTGCTTCTCTCAGTCCTTTTCCTCTTCGTTATCTGCCTGTCTAGTACGGAATACCCTGTCAGTAGCAATGCTACAGCCAACAAAGCCGTTAAATTCATGGCGGCGAAGCTCAAACTCTACCGCGACGCAAAGGAAAGAACACTTCCAATAGGGTTATTGTTATGAGAAGTTTTACGCTCCAGAAACTACGATCATAGTTCCTAAAAGCAAACAATCCCGTCGCAGCCAGAACGTGTACGTCATTTACTCTTGATCCTTCTATCCTAGAAGGTAAGCAAGAGCGACGAATTCTCGCAAGATACTGCGTGTAACACTGTTCTGGATAAATGTTTCTCTTGAAGTTCCTCTTGATACTTTTTCAGAGCTACCAATATTTGTAGAATGTTATGAAGAAAGTGTTGACGAATCGTATGAAGGGATCCCAGAAGAACAGTCTTCTGCACCCGGCTCGCGATTGACTGAGCCTGACGCTGGCAAGCCGAAATTTTGTTGAGTTGATTAAAAAATGAAGCTTTCATACCTCCAAGACAGCCAAACATGAGAACTACAAGATGGCCTTTGTAGCCGTGGTACAGCCTGCTCAGCTCAAAAATAAGTTCATGATATTTCGTCCGTGTTTCTTCCTCCTTTGATATGATATTACCATCGGATGGTGGCGAAAATTCAATCCCGTAAATTATTGTCATCTTCAGATTTTGGAGACCAATATCAGGCATTGTTGCACTCATACGTTGACTCGAGTTCCTCCTGGGCATATGGGATAAGGGGCATCAGATCAACACTATTAAATTGCCGAAGATGATAATATAACACTTTCACAGCAGCCTATTATCTCTGATCGGCAGTGGTATCGCCTACAGCAGACTTGTGAAACATGTTGGACCGAACCCTCGATAGCTCTGCTTAACCTATAATGCCGTAGAGTTCACTATGTATGGGCCTATTAGCATGTTCTCTCAGTAGAAGCGAATGTTCCGCTTCCTTTACACGAATTTTGAGCACAAATGGTGTTAGTGACTCTGGGCCATTTGTAGTGTCGCTGGCATCAAATGGGAGACCAAGTCCTCTGCGGCACTATATGCGGTCCGGTATAGAAACTCCGCAGTATTGACGACCTCATGTTGATGTGCGAGTCGCATAGGAGAATCTGTGCTATTTGGAACTGATGAGGCTCTAGTCAGAACCGTTTTCCGATTAACACACTCCAAGCTCAGCAAACTTCTACCCTCTCTATCTCAAGGGAAGTGCGGAAGATCTAGGATAGTGACTTTGATGGATTGTCATCAGCTTGCGTATGCTTCCGTCAGGTTGCTTCAATTCACCGACGTTCCATTTTACTGCATCAAACGTTCGGAGCATTATAGGAACGGCCAGCATATTGGTCGGATGGATCTTAAGCTTCCCAGATAATTCGAAAGCCCAATTTTTTCTGAGAATTTAGCGATACCCCTTTTCAAAGGCCTTTTTTTCCAGACGCAGATTTTGGGTTTCCGCTTGCGTTATTGTCAGATATGCATATGCGACCGGGACAGTGAAAAGGGACCTATCGTTAGAAAAAATTGTTTTCACTTTTTTGTCAATTGTAATAGAAAAATGTCCATCATGTTCAATGGTATGAATCATCCATTACCACGATGTTCAATGGTATTTCGACCTATGATTTGAACTTTCTGATCGTCAGGCGAATATATAGTTTCGATTCTACTTTCGTATAGGTTGACGCAGTCACACTTCTCCAGTCCAAAGCTCATGTGAATCGCTTTATAGTAACTATTTACCGCCGTCAAAAGGATGTGACGGTCCTTTTTTGAAGAGGCAGAGAGTTTAAGGTCGTCGATGTATCAGAGGTGGATGACCTTACATTCTTTACTGTTCGGCAAGCCACATAGTTATCCAGAGCTTTTGCTTTGAAGCACAATAGATAGACGCAGGAGGGAGATGCAGAAAAGTATCGGACTTGGAGAGTCTTCTTGGAAGACCCCCCTCTGATATGTGACGTAGCTGCTAGTCACTTGTTTTTCGTCAGATATTATAAGAAATCTTGCCCGCTACAAGAACTTAAGCTCTTTCATGCATTTCACTATTCTTGGATGCACCTCCAAGCACACAGGGAGCTTGATAAACAGCTCATGGTTCGTGTTATCGAATGCCTTACAGTAGTCAATTCAAGCTATAAACAAATTGTGTCAATACCTCATCAAACCCTGGGTAATACAACTGTCTAACAACAGTTTCTCCCTGCAACATGCCAGCTATCTCTTTCATCCACGTTGTTAAACTATTGCACGCAATAACAGTAAATAGCTTGTAGCTAGTGTTTAAACTAGCTATGAGCCTGTAGTTCTTCGGACTTGAAGAATTTCCGGTCTCAAGGATCAGTACGATGCGTCCTTTCATCAACCATTGCGGGATAAATTGGTTTCCGTTCAAGGAAGCAGTATATATACGAGCTATATGTTGGTGCGTAAAAGTGATCTTCTCTCGCCAAAAGTTGTTGATTTTATCTTGCTCTAGCGCAGAAAATTTCTTAGTTCTTGCAATAACTTTCTTCACTTCTTCAGCAGTAATTAGTGAACACATTTCCTCTGGACCTTGCAACATTTTACATTGGCAAAACTTACGAAAGAGTGATATATCTTTAGCGTCTTCACTTAGCTGATAAGTATCTCCATGTAATCTCTCCCAGAAGATTTGAATCTCTTCTCGACTAGGTGGATTTTCAACGGCACATAAAGTTTTATTAGACAAACGGGAAGGATAAGTTAAAAAGGTGGATTTTTCCTGATTACACTTGACTCGCCGTTCAAGAAGGTCTTTGGCTTTTGAAAGAGCTCTTATTTTCTGCATCCAGTGCTGCCTGATGGTCAACAGTTTATACTTGTTCAGCGTGTAATTTGCTTTTCGTAAGTTTCGAGCAAGTGCCCTAACTTTTGAAGTGAATTTTTCATTTGATGTTATATAGCACACGACGGACTGACCATTTGATACACACGTCTCGTTCTTTTAATTTGAAACTTAAGCTGTCTAATACGCTCACGTGGCTTACTCATGCGTACTGAATTATTATCGTTACATCTATTGTTGCTAGGCAGGAAGCCCGCCTCCTCGTAAACTGAATAGCTCAGATTCCAGAGATTAACATCTTGAAGGAGCAATTCGGGAAAAGCAGTAGAAGCTTCAGCTAATTTTATCATTCTAAGGAAGAGTTTTCGTTCGAATTTTGATCTTCTACTTCTCATGTTGGGAAGTTCGGTGAAGGATTATAATTTTTATTTTATGTTCACTTTAGAAGACGATTTTTCGCGTCGAATTTTAATTTTTACTTCAGAAAAGGGAATGTCGTGAAGTACTATGAGTCAGCTTGGAACGGGGAATATAATTCTGACTTCAATTAGGAAATTTTTGGATATTGATGTATCAGTTCTTACAACAGAAAAGTCGCGTAGAGAATCATAATTAAGACCATGTTACAGGTCAAAACTCACCACAATTGAAATCTTTCCTTCAAAAAATTTTCGAAAAATTGTGTTACTATATTTCTGAATTATATACTTTTTTAAATAAACATAATTCTGACTTGGAAAAGAGAACTTTGAATTTGGAATAGAAATCTCAACAAATAATTTTAATTTTGCTTTCAAGGAAGGGAATTCATTAAAACAAAAACCTGTTTTTAAAGCTTCAAATGGGCCGCTATGATGAACCCTATAGAAATATTGAAAGCAAATGATGGATTTCACTGGAACGAACAAAATTATTTGAATTTCGATATCTTTTATTCCGATTTTAGTCAGTACATTTCTTTTCTTGGCTCTGACTGTAATGATATGTAAATATCTGATAAGGACAAGCTTTACGTCTACAACCCACGAGGTAGATAAGATATGATTTATTTTCATTTAGTTTTATATAATCTCATGAAGCACTAGAATATTCATCAGTTGCATTATTATTCAAATTCATCATTAGGCCTTGAATCAGTTTTTTCTCCAATTTGAAAAGATGAAGATTGTTTCTGCCTTTATCTTGTTCTTGGCAGTTGTCCTCTATTCTATTGGTAAATATAATAATACACTCGATGGATGATTTTCATATATCTGTCAATTGTTCACTTTTTTCGGTCAATCAAACACAGTTCAAAAGATTTTAGTGAATTCAAACTATTGTTAAAGGTTTCGCGAAGGTTCTGAATATTCAAAAAAACGTCAAAGGTTTCTGATTTGGAGGAGGAAATTCTAAAAAGAATTATAATGCTGAGTTAGAACATCAGATAATTGTTGGTGACAAGAATTACAATTTTCATTTGGAACGCAGAATTTTGTAAAAGAATTATAATTCCTAACTTGAACAAGGAGTTTTATCAAATCCCTTCTTCTGAAGCAGAATTGAAATTTTTTTCTAAGATTCCCATTTCATGTCAAAAATTCCCTGTATCAAATTAAATAATAATTTTCTACAAAAATTCACGGAGACTTTCTATTCCAAGCCACAATTGCATTTATTCCCAAACCTCTTCTAGTGTAATATTAAAAACCACAGTAATTCGTTCGTAAAAAAACTAAAGAAATCGGTTCCTTCAAAAATTTGAATAAAATTTGTTTACAAATTTATAAACTGATTGATTTTTGCTTTCATCATCATTGGATGCTTTCTGGAGCGAAACTTCTTTTTATAGCAAAGTCGAAAAAATTTTATGAGAAACTGCTGAAATGATCTGATATTGGAATTTTTAATTGACCGTCATCTTGGATTAATTCAAAATTTCGAATTTTTGTGTCTACCATGTGAAACTTCATTTTCTGACCCAGATTGTTGGAAAATAATTTTTTTTTCGAAATTAGGATGTTTTAAATACCACATATAGATTGTCAACTTATGTATGCCGGAGATTGACTTCAATGAAAGTAGTCAATGCAGGCGACATGTGTATTATAAATTTCCAACTTATTTTCAACATATTCTTGTTTTATTTAGGAAATTTCATTATTGTAGTAAATTGATAATAAATTATAGCCTACCCTGTTCGCTCCGTGCAAATCCTATCCTATCCTTTCCGATATTATCCGTTCATATCTGATTCCATCAAATTATATATGCTCATATCGGACTTCATTTGATTGAATCAGATTCTATCCTATCTGATGCGTTCATAGATATCGTATTCATATATCCGTTTTCTATATATTTTCCTATCCAATTTTGTATGACCTCATTTAAGTCTATCCCGCTAAATCCGATCCTATCTCATTTTACTCGATTAGATCCTATCTATTATTATCCGATTCTATCTGGTCCTATCTCATCCTTTCTGATTCTATCCGGTCCTATCTGACCTTATCCGATCAGCTTCAATCCTACAGGACTGACACACGATCAAAACTGTCAAGATTTTAGCCTATTTTTAAGTATTCGCACCAGGTTTTCGAAAACTATTTCCAAAAAAAGTAAATAAGGACCATCCTTACTAACATTCGACTGTCTACTTTGTAAAGGGCAATTCTCTGTTTCTTGTTTCAGAATGGAGTTCACAGACTTCGAACCCTGGGCCTTGTGTTCGTCGTTCTGGAATTTATTCTACCGCTGACAGAGGCGATTCAACTGGAAGGTCTCGTCCTCCTGTCAGACATCGTTGTCCAGGTTCTCCGAACAGATCTTCATCTCACGCCGAGCCTTCTCTTCGTGTCAGGTCCAGGTCTCCTCCTAAAAGTGAATCATACTTACACATACTTGGATTTACACTTGAACAACTCAGGTTAATTCGGCTCATTCCCCTCACGAATCCGTCCAGGCAATTCGAAATTAAAAGATACACTTTTCCTCGGGATAAACCAATTAAAGTGAGAGGAGAATCAAATGCCCTTCTGCCTATGCCAACCGAAGAACAGACTGTATTATCAACGTCCAATGGTGACGTCTTTGCAATAAATGAGAATAATAGGAAGCTTCGTGGAATTTATACAGTAAGAAACACTGGCATTCAAAGGCGGGCGAAAATAAACATGTACAGTAACGCGGTTGAAGAACTGACAAAAGAAGAAATCATGGAAACTCCATTAGGCAAGAGCTCGCCAATCTTGAAGAATTTCAGAATTGTAAGGGTGAATGTCTCTCCTCCACGCCTGATCAGATTTTCAATACTGAACAGTTCTGAAAGTTAGATTCTGATACATTTTCGACTTTCAATTTCTTAAATCGAAGAAACGAGAAATCCTCATTTGATGGATCTACCTGCGTTTAGCCACCTTGTACTTTTATCCTCTGATTGTACCGCGATTTATTACATTCCCAATAAATTCATTTGATGTATACCTTGTCATTGAATATTTGTTCAATAAATTAATTGTTGAAATTAACAAACCTTTTTTTTTAGTTCACCACATGAACCTAACACCTGCGCATTTACTCGGGTTATACTAAATAGAAATATCAATCAATATGTCTAGAAAAAAAAACTACCTTTTCTTATTCAGTAAAGAAGGAAATATATCTAATCAAATTCGGATTAACAATATTTTCAAAGGTGAAAAAAATCTTTAAACACCAATGCCTACTTCACCAATCTCAATAAAAGTAATCAATTTATCCATACACGATAAATTTATTTTCGAACAATTTTTAAATCCTAGGAATTTTCACATAATTAGAATCGTTTTATAGTAAATATACCTTTCTTTTTATTGACTCCAATAGCTGAGTTAGTCTTCCATGAGACGGATCCATATATAAAATATTTAATTCTAAAATCATAAACTTATCAACTTGCCTTCCTTTTTCAACAAGGCTTTATATTTTGAATTCGTTTTGATCTTAGATTATCTGAATAATTGAGAAGGAATTTTCAATTATAACTGTTTTCAAAATAATACTCTTCAGATGTTAATTTTTGATACTTTTTAAATGAAGAATGCATTTTTCTACCATTATTTATTTTTTAAGTAATTTGGAATCAAACAATTTTTAGCTTAAAACTCGTTTGTTTCATTTTAGATATATATTAACGGTAAAGGCTTCATTTGTAAATTACACTTTAAAATAATGAAATGAAATATAAAATTTGCAATTTTTTCGTAATCAAATTTAAAATCATTATATTCAAAATGTTTTCGTGTTTCAAATATTAAACCAATATGTACCACAAATCAAAATGATAGAATTATAAAATTATTTTTTGAGTCAAAAATATTTCTGGGTTGTAAATTATTCTTTCGGGATCAAAATTTATCTCTTTTTGTTACAAATATAACTCAATGGTTGAAGATTGATCTATTTTCGTTGAAGATTCAACTATTTTTCTCAAAATTCATATTTGTTAATTGAATTAAACTGTTTGCAATTCAAAATTACAATGACTTTTCGTTGGAGTGTCAACTATTACATTTTTCGTAAAGAATTTATCTTTGTTAGGTAAAATCTTATCTCTCTGGTTGAAAATCAGTTGTTCGCATTTCATTCACTAAACATTTCTAAACTATCTTAACAAATTTCTTATACACTTGTGAAACAGTGTCTCCTCTACACCGCATTCTTTGAGGATTCTCTCAATACTGAATACGTTTATTAGCTTGGTAGGATTGGTAGGACCAATCAGCGCGCAGCACGATCCGGTCTTGGTTGGGGTTGCGCGTTTAGGTTTCTCTCTATTTTCAACCGCGGCGATTTCAATAGGGCCACAGTCGTCACTGCTTTTAGCCAATCACAGCGGTTGATAAAGTCACGTGACTCGCCATCCATTTCGCTGCCTTGAAAAAATACTCGCAGGCCTCGTGTACCATGTGCATAAACCGGACCGTCAATCGTACCCGTAATTGGAACCGGGAACCACTCGCCTGAATACAGCTTAAGTCGATGAGGTAGATTTCTGTCATGACAACCTTGTCATCTATAAACGCTGACCCACGCACCTTTATTGTCCCAGAATCCACACCTTCTTTGTTTGAGAGGGCTATTCTTTGACACTTTTCTACAAATATAATGAATGGCCATAAGGACTTTACGTATTTTGCCTTACACCTGGCATGATATCGGACCACTTACTCAGTTGCCAATTTACCCCCACACTCGCTTTGCGACCGGCATATATTGCTTTCATTGCTTATGAGAGACATCCATTAAGTCTCTAGTCTTCTCGGATTTGCGAATGTTTATTCTAATCCACTCTGCGAAACGCTTTTTGGATCAACAAATGCACATATTACTTATTTATTTACTCTCAAACATTCTGTGATCTGTTTTAAGCTGAATACCTGATCCGTATATGATCATTCAGGCAGTATTCCACATTGGACTCTCTATATCTTTTATTCTGTCATTTTTATCACCCTATGAATAATTACTCTTGAATATTAGGACAATAATTAACTTTTTCCAGTCATCTGGAACTTCTCCCATTTCGATAGATAAAATTATTTTGCACAACCTGTGAGGTATGTATTTGCCACCGTCATAAAGCTTTTCAGCATTAATAATATCTTAACCAGCAGCCTTACCATTCTTCAAGTTCCCAATTATATCCCTAACCTTAATAGCGCAACCGGGTTTCAAACGGGTTTTCCTGCGTACCGTGTTCTATGTCGCAGTTGTGCTGCCCTATAGCTTCACCGCTCAATGATTCCTTGAAAGAGTATCTCAAAGCGGCTGCTGTTTCGTCTGTATTATAAACCATTTCACCCCTTCTATTTCTTATGCCGACTAACTTTAAAGTACTACTTCTTTTCTGAATGATAAACACTAATTTCTAAAACAGTTTCTTGCTCCCTTCAAAATCGACTTGCATTTTCTCCCCTTATTCCACTTTGCTTCATCTTTACTTTCTTTAACTAGTATTTTTAGCTTCTTGTTTTTCTCTCTATAATCATTTTCGAGTATATTCCTCTTCTCAGTTCTAAGGCCTATAATGTTCAACTTTTTTATATGCGCTTGCTTCTTCTCGTTAATGGCTATGCGGATTTCATGATTCCAGCAAGCATCACCAGACATACTTTCTACGACCACTGTACCACACACTTCAGTCGCACTCCTGACAATGATATCCCGAAGCATAATCCATGCATTCTCTATATCTTTATTGCGTATTAGTGCTTCACAAGCTGCTCTATCGATTTTAATGCCTAACTAAGTATGTGAAATGAATAATCACTTTTCCAAGCATAAGCTAATCAATCTGCCGTCGTCACCATTTATTTTTGAAACCCCAAAATTACCTAGCACCCTTTACGTACACTCACGTTGGACTCCAACCCATCCATCCATATCTCCTAACAGAATGATTCTTTCCCTATGATCACACAGAACCTATGCTATAATTTAAAGTGTCTCAGAAGCCGTCTTTGACTTCATTCATTGCACCATCAACTGGGTAGTAGCACACCATGATGAACAATCTTTTTATTTCCACTTTTATTTTAATCCCAACAATCTGACGATAAAAATTCATACTTCTTGATATTCCGTCTCGCTCTTTTATTTATATTCAGGCCAAACAGATTGTCTTAAGTGTATACCTACCTACCAATTTGATGCGAGAAATATACTATGCGTGTCAAAATTATATCCAAAATAATTAGCCAATCGTTGTGAGGTGAAGTGTCCTATAATGACTCAAAAGGGCATCAGCCTCCAGTATGTTAGCAATAAGAAAGAGAGGCAAAAATTCGAAATTTTCTTATCGTCCCATCTGCCTATTCCAGCCTGCTTCTAGGCACGCCACCTAAAACTTTTTCTGTCAACTAAGTATTTATCTCTGAAAAAGCTGTCCCAATTATCCCACCTTCTTTTATATCGGACGTGATTTTCAATTTTTTTTTTAAATTTATAAGTAGCACTTTCGGTTTCGCGGTTAATCCGTTTTTATGAAAGTAAATTCAATTGTTCCTATACGAAGAATAATTTTCAAGACAATTTCGTAAAAATTGACTGAATAAATGGGAAATCTAGATATTATTCTTTATAAGTGAAAGATTCGAATTCTTTTTGACGCAAAAAGTGATAAAAACTGATACTCAAGAGACTTTGACAATTTGTTACGCAGTTTCTTATTTGTGTGGGGTTTCCTAAGAAAGGTTATTCGTTTATAACATGAAACTTTTTTGTTTTTAATCATCACTTATGAATGCATCTATGCTTTTATGACAATTGAATCTTTCAATCACAAAAAATATATAAATTTTTTATTTACTCAGTCTCGTTTTGCGCGACTGTCTTTGATTTATTGTTTCGTATACGAACAATGTAATTGATTTCCATGAGGAAGGATTAGCTGCAAAACAGAAAGTGCAATTTTTAGAATGAGAACAGTTTTGAAATACACGTCCGATATCAAACAGCGTGTAATAATATGAGAACATATAAAAGATTTAAACTTTTTCTTCTTTGTTGCTAATCTGCTAAAGGTTGGTGCTCCTCTGTAAACAACACAAATCGAACATGATAATTTTAGTTCTTTTTCTGTCCCTGCGATCCGCTTCTATTGGCAGAAGTTTTGTGTGACTGACGTTTTGATGAGAATCTCCACCTTAAGACGACTGGCTAATTATCTTGGACATGACTTTGACTCGCAAAATAAATTTCTCGCATCAAGTTGCTAGTTTGGGTACAATATTAACAGTAAATGATGAAAACAAGAGTACAATCGGAATGGATTAAAAGTTTGTTTAACGAAAGGCACGCATCCGGTTAAGGTCATGGTAAAGTTTCAGGCGCACAAAGGAGACAAGGTGTTTGAAGGGCTAAAGGAGTGGATGATCTTAAGAAAAGAGAATTGGGAGAAACAATGTGCATGAGGAAGCTAGATATTTTATGTATACCTGAAACCAAAAAAGAAGGATACAACATTAGACTAATAGAAAATAGGAAGTGGAAGAAGTGACTCGAACTACAATCAGAAGTATGTAGCTAGTCAGTCATATGGTAATTAAAGGGTCAGTCTTATTATGACTGAGAGAGCACGATAGCATGTCAAAAGGCATGAATTTTCATCTCCCAGATTCTTGTGGCTTAAAATGAAAAAGGGAAGCAGAAGATTATTCAATAAAGCTTGCTACGCTTCAGTTTAAGGTAAAAGAAGTGAAGAAGAATACGACCCCTGGGACACTTCAAATTATACTATAGGTACTGGCGATCATAGAGAAAGTATCATTCTACTAGGATATACGAATGGATGGTTTCGAGCCCAACGTCAGGATACGAAAAGATTGCTAGGTGATTTTGGGAATCCAAAAGTGAATGGTAACGGTGACATATTGGCTAGCATAAGCTTAGAAGAGGGCTCGCTTATTACTAATACTTGGTTTGGTTCTGAAATAATCCATCTGTATACCTGCTGCAGAGAAGATAGCCACAGTATAATTGACTTTTTTGTTGCGGATGGAAGAATCAGAGAGATAGCAGAATATACCAGAGTTATGAGGTGTTCTAAATGTAAAACGGATCATCAGCTCTCAGTCTCAAAAATGAACTTAGTTGTAGAACGGAGAAGAAAGAAGTTCAAAAAGATGAAACAGGCGTGAATCAAGATTAAAAATTCACAGAAACCGAAAGTGCAAATAGAATTTTAGAATAGGATATACGAACACATAGAGGGCAACTTGGCCAGTGCTAACACGCCATAAAGATACAGAGGATGCATGGACTATACTGCGGTTATTGGAAGAATGTCTGGTATGCGTGGTGGAATGATGAAATACTCACGAAAGTGATTATAGAGACAGAAACAGTAAAGTAAAAATACTATTTAAAGAAAGTAAGCATAAAATCAAAGCGGAAGAGAATAAAATGCAAATCGATTTTAGTAGAAGAAAGAAACCGTTTCGGAAATTGGCGTTGATTATTCTGAAAGAAAGTAGCACTACGGAGTTTGTCGGCATGAGAAATAGCAAGGGTGGAATGGTGTACGATATAGACGGGATATTAGATTTTTCTTAAACTATTTCAAGGAATTAAGTTCCAGCTGAGAGGAAGAACGCGATTATCGTCCCAATACATAAAGGAGAGGAAAATAAAAGCAACTGCAATTATTACAGAGGTATCACCTTACTAAGTACCGTAAGCAAAATATTTCAAAAAATACTTATTCATAGGGTAATACAAATGGCAGAAAAAATATGTAGGAAGTCCAATGTGGATCAAAGCCTGAAAGATCATGTACAGATGAAGTATTTAGCTTAAAACAGAACACAAAATAAAAGTAGTAAAAAGTAGTAGTATTAGTAGTAACTAGTAGAAAAAAAGTGAAAATATATTCCAGATAAAGCTAAAACGGCAATATATAATTTTGTATGTGCACTCACTGGGCTGTACAATAGCGAGACCTGGACCTACCAAGTAAAGAATAAAGTGTAATCAATGCGGTTGACATGAAATTCCTACGCATTGTCTGCGGCAGAATGATAATGTACAAAGTCAGTAATTAAAGAATTCTTGAAGAATGTGACGAAGAGAAAACACTTTTTGACAAGTATGAAAAAATTTTCTTGAGAATGTTAAGGCATTTTGAGATAACACAGCCCCACAAAAAAGTAGGTTTTCCAATCGACAAGAGTAGTCACATCCTATGGATTTTGGGTCGCTACAATCCAAATCCAAGGTCAGAATTCCGCCATCACCCTCAGGTTTCTTTCTGACCTCGAAAAACATCGTTTTTTTGGCTATTTTTGCATTGAAAAATATGTAACAAAAAAGAACCGTGTTTTTTCTCAATCTCGACCACAAATTCAAATTTAGCGGCGAAAAACACATAGAAATGGTCTTCGTCGGTACGCTGGGCCCAATACTTCGCGGTGAGGGAGGGGCTGCATAAAGAACAATATCGTAACAGCTTGCTGAAAAAATTTAATGCTTCGCCAAACCAAAGTAGTGACATCCTATGAATTTCGTGTCACTGAATCCGAGTCCGAACTGAGAATTCCGAAATTCGCTTTTATTACTTCCTAGCCTCAAGAAAATTGTTTTCTTGTTGATTTTTTTGTGGATAGAAAACATGTTTTCAAACAATATAAGCTTATTCGGAAATTTTGACAGAGAATAAACATTCAGCGGTTCAAAGTACATAGAAATTGTCTATTTCCACAACGCTGACTACCAGTACTGAGGCCAAGAAGAGAGGGTGGGGCTCGCAGGAAACCCCACCGTGTGGGGGGGGGGGCTGAGCCTGTGAAGAGACACAAGGCGGTGGTGGTGGTGAGCACGAACTACCCAGACTCACTGCTCACTTCCTTCTGTGAAAGAGGGGTCTTCGTATTTTTCGCAGCCAACCCAGCGGCTAAGGCTTAGCTACATAATACAGTGGCCAAGAGAAGGCCCTGGAAAGTTGCAGACCTAAAAGTATGGATGATTGAGTTGCTTTAGAAGATGGTCTGAGCTACATGTGGTTTCCAGGTAACCTAGAAGACCCGCTTGTGGTCCTTCGGCGTCCTGGTGAATCGCCAGGCACGATCGGCCTAAGAAAGAAGATACATCGGAAGGTACCAATCAACTTCAAGTTCTACAAATACCTGAGTTCGAGACGTGAGCTCTTGCGCTACTTAACAACAGGCCCTTCTACCACCTTGGACAGGTCAAGTTTAGGGTTGCCGGCTAGGGATAGGAGAAGCCTGTCGCAAAACAGGAAGACCGAGAGCAGACCTAAAATGACTGCTCCTAGCCTAAACATTACCCAAATTAACTTGCATCACAGCAAAGGCGCCTCTGCGGTTCTACAGATGGGTATGGCCTTGGTTTGTTCGACAATCCATAAGGAGATTAGGGGCGCTGGTTTTCGTTACAGGGACCATAAGGAGGTCAAAACAAGGACCTGCATACTGGGCGAGGGAGTCAACGTTGTTTCGCTGCTAAAGCTATGTTCTAGAGACCTGATGGTCGTAGGCACAGATCCAAAGAGAATAGGGAAGCTGGTCATGGGATCGGCCTAGTTTTCATATGACAAGGATACCAACATACTAGTGGAGGTACGTAAACTGGTGGATTACTGCAAGGTAAGGGGTCTTCCTCTCCTGCTGGGGTACGATGCTAATTCCCGTCGTACTCTTTGGGGCAGCATGGACATCAACTCAAGAGGTAATGATCTGTTGGAATATCTAATCACTACTGATTTAGATATTCGTAACGCCTTGAGTTCCCCGTAAGAAAAACCAGCCCTCTCTAATCCCCTTATGATATATTGAAGTAACCAAGGCCATACCCCTCTGTAAAACTGCAGAGACGCCTTTGCTGTGATGCAAGTTAATTTATATAATGTTTAAGCCAGGAGCAGTCATTTTAGGTCTGCTTACGGTCTTCCTGTATCCTGACAGGCTTCTCCTATCCATGACCGGCCACCCTAAAGTTGGCCTGTCCAAAGTGATAGAAGGGACTGCTGTTGAAGACCGCAAGAACCCTCGTCTAGGACTCAAGAATTTTTATAATTATAAGCTGCTTGGTCTTCCAGCTCACCTGAGAACCACACCGTAGCCCACACCATCTTTTGGAGCAACTCAACCTCACATACTTTTAGGTCTGATTCGTATTCAGCGACCCAAAATCCATTGGATGTGACTACTCTTGTTCGTCGGACAACCTTCTTTTTTCTGTGTGGCTGTGTAATGACAGCAGAACGACTAAAAAAAAATATATATATATATATATTTTGATAGTAGCATACCCAGTGGCAGAACGCTGAATTTCTTGATCTTCGACAGAATACCGAGGCTAGAATCGAGTGAGTCACGCTTACCCCTAAAGGGATTCGAAGAAATAATATAATTCAAGGAATTCAAGGCATTCATGGAATTCAATAAATTCATCAAATTCATGGAACTCATGAAGTTTATGGAATTCATGGAATTCAAGGAATTCGCGGAATTGAAGGAATTCATGGAATTAAAGAAATTCATTAAATTTAAGGAATTCATGAAAATTAAACTGTTCAAAATTGCAGAAAACTGAAAATTCAACTATAGAAAATGCAATAAAAATACCCAGTTTTGTGAAATATTATAAATTAGAGTAGGGAGCAGGCAATTACAGTAAATAAATATAATTTTGACAATCGGGATAGCTAGTTTTCGTAAAGAATTGTAATTTTAAATAGAAAATTCCTCGAAGAATCATAATTTTGACCTAGGTACGGGCAATTTCCGGACAGAATTAGAATCTTTACTTTCAGAAAGAGAAGTTCCGTGCAGGACTGTAATTTTTATTTTATGTTCACCTTAGAACAGAAATTTTTGTTCAGAATTTTGATTTTCACTTCAGGACCGAAAATTTCTTAAAGTACTATAATTTAACTTGGAACAGGGAATATAATTCTGACTTTAGTTAGGAAATTTTTGGAAATTAATGTATTTGTGCTTGCTACAGGGAAGTCGCGTAGAGAATCATAATTTAGACCCTGTTTGATGGCCAAATTCACCACAATTTAAAACTTCCTTTCGGAAAGTTAAAAAAAAATTGAGTTACCATGATTTGGAATTATAATAGAACATTTTTTGAACAAACAAAATAATCCGTGTTAACATTCAGAATTATGATCTTGTTTACGAAATTGGCTGTTTCAAATCAAAAGTCATTTATATGTTTTGTAAATGTTCAGAAATCTTTCGAAATTACTTCATAGTTTTAAATGGGCCGGTAGAGTAGACACAATATAAATATTTAAAGTTAACGACGGATTTTGCTGGAACGTAAAATATTATTTAAATTATGATATTTGTTATTATGAAATTAGTACGTACATTTCTGTCCTTGAATCTGACTAGTATAAAATGTAAATATCTGATAAGGACAAGCTTTACGCGTAAAACCCGTGAGGTAGCATCTATAAGACTTATTTTTATTTAGTTTTATAAAATCTGAAAATTAACTAGAATATTCATCAGTTACATTTTTTGAATTCCTCATTAATCCTCGACTCAGTTTTGCCTCTAATTCGAAGAGATGAAGATTGTTTCTACTCTCGTCTTGTCTTTGGCGGTTTTCCTCAATTCTGTTGGTAAATATGATGATATTTTCGATGGATGATTTTAATATCCCTGCCAATTGTCAATTTTTTCCGGTCAATTAAAGGAAGTTCAGCAAATTACAGAGAATTTGAATAATTCTTGAAGATTTCCCGAGAATTCTGAATATTTAAGAAGTTATCAAAGATTTCTGATGTGCAACAAGGAATTCTGAAAAAGAATTATAATACTGAGTTGGAACATCAGATAATTTCTGGTCAAAATAATTGCAATTCTGATTTCGAACACATAATATTGTGAAAGCCTTATAATTCGAAACTTAAAAAAAGATTTTCAAAATTTCTTTCTTCCAAAGCAGAATTAAGATTATATTCGAAAATTCCCGTTCCATGTCGAAAATTCTTTGTTCCAAGACAAATAATCATTTTTTATGGAAATTTCCTGTCTCAAAACTTGTCAATAAACTGAGAAACTTAATTTCCTTAACAATTTGATTGGTTTTTGCTTTCACCGTCATTCGATGTTTTCTGAAGTCAAACTTTTTTCCACAGCAATACTTAAAAATAATTCTTGAGAAACTGCAGAATTTATTATATTGTTTACAATGTTTATTCATTATTAGTCAATAACTATAGAAAATGTACTTTTTCATCCGAACTTATATATGATCAAATCGACCCTATTATATTCTATTCGATCTGGAGCTATCAAAGCCTATCTGATCCTGTCTGAACATATATGAACCTATCCGATCCGATTTTATCCTATCCCGTTCTATACGAAATTATCCAAGTCTACCCGATTAATTCCGATCCTGTCTTATATGATCCTAATCCTGCCCGATTCTATACGGTCCTATCTGATCTCATCTGGCTATATCCGATCCTATCAGCGTGAGAGAAATTCGACGGACGGACGAACGGGTGGACGGATATATGTCCGCAACTATAACTGTTTCAACCCAAAGCTCCAAAACCTTGAGACATGGAAGAGTTACGTTAATTAAATGTTTATGTGCAGTTTTTCGCATGCTAATTCTATGGGAAACTTCAAGTGGCTGGGTCAATGGGTAAATGTTACAAATTTGGAGCAAAGTTAAAGGTCATTCTATTTTTTGATATTCGCAACAGAATCACGAGTAAGGTTTTCTAAAACAGTGAATAATGACCACCCACACAGACAGACCATTGTCTACTTCAAGAAAATGCAAGACTCTGTTTCTTGTTGCAGAATTGAGTTCACAGACTTTAAACCCTGGGCCTGGTGTTCTATGTTCCGGAATTTCTTCTTGTGCTGACAGACATCATTCTCTTGGAAGGTCCCGTTCTCCTGCCAGAGATCATTCTCCGGGTTCTCCGAAAAGATGTTCGCCTCACGCCGAGCCTCCTGTTCGGGTCAGATCCAGGTCTCCGTCTGACAGGCAATCACCCTCATACATACTTGGATACACACTCAAAGCATTGAAATTCATTCGGTTCATTCCCCTAACGAATTCGCAACGGCAATTCAAAATTCTAAGATACACTTTTCCTCGCGATAAACCAATTCATGTGAGAGCACAATCTCATAGCCCTCTGCCTATACCAACTGAAGAACAAACTGTATTATCAACTTCCGATGGTACCATCTTTGCAATTGTGGAATCAAATAAAAGACTTCGTGGAATTTATACAATGACAAATATTGGCATTCAAAGGCGAGCAAAAATAAACATGTACAGCGGTGCGGTTGAAGAAATGACCCGGAGCGAAATCATGGAAGCTCCATTAGGCAACAATTCACCAATCTTGAAGAATTTCAAACTTATTAGGGTAAATGACTCTTCTCCACGCTTGATCAGATTTCCAATACTGAACGGATCTGAAAGTTAGATTCTGATGAATTTTCAAATTTCTAATTTCTTAAGCCGGAGTCCCTAGAATTGTGCGTAAAATTTTCTTATGAGGGTACATGGACCCTCCTAAACTTCTCGTGTCATTTGAAGCGCCTCTCCTGAACCTGGGTCAGTCGCGTTGAAGGTGCAAGATGATGTACTACTTTGATCTCTTTCGCAATTCGGCCTTCAACCACATTGATCTTTTTTCCTCTGATTATACTGCGGTTTATTTTATTTCCATCAAATCTATGTGTATCCCTAGTTTTTAAATATTTGTTGAATAGATAATTTGTTGAATTACATACATGTTTTTTATTTTACCACATGACCTCGACACATGCACGTTTTAGTTTGTTTGTGCGTGCAAACATTATTTTAAAAATGTGTGAAAAATACAGAATTTTCTTCAGTTCGACTCCTTAAAAATATTTACCAAGATGTTAAAAATTTCAATATTTCCTTATCCAATTCAAAAAAAAGGCACATACTGAAATTTTCTCCTTTCCAACTGAATGAAAATGTTGAAGACAGAAAGTTCTTCCCTTTCATGGTGAAAAATGTAACAAATCAAGAATCTTCCCGGCTTGTGTTCAACAAAAATGTTGAACAAGACGTTTAAAATGAAAAATCTCTCTTTCCTCATTCAGAAAACAACGCAATGTAACTATTTATACTCGAATAAACAATATCTGCAAAGGTGAAAAAAATCTTCGAAGACTAATGCCTGCTACTTCACTAATTCCAATAAAATTATTAAATTCTTCCGAACACAAAAATGGAATTTCTAATTATTTTTCTATTCTAGAAATTATTACATACCTTGAATTATTAAATAGTAAATGAAATTTACTTTTCACGAACGTCCATATCCAAATTAGTCTTCCATGAAACGATTGATCCACGTATGAAATATTTTATCATAAAAATGTAACTTATCAACTTGCCTTATATTTCAATAAGGCAAATTCACAGTTTAAATGCATTTTGTGTTTTGATTGACTGAATCCTAAAATTTCGTTTATTTGAATGTATGTATAACCATGGCCATAATTTGTAAGTTCCCGCTTTTTTTTGTAAATTTAACATCTTGCAAAGGCAAAAAGTTTTAATTCTCTGTTCCTCTATTTACTTTCGATTTAATTGATTTCAAAAATTGCATTCTTCCTATTCGAATTCTTATTAATTGAGAGAGGATTCACAATTGGAACTATTTTTAAAACAAAAACTTTCAATCAGATATATGAAATATGTTTAACTTTGAAACTCGTTTATTCAATTTTGAATATATCGACAATGAAGTCCTTAATTACAAATTATACTTCGATTTTCAAATATTGGTTAAAAATATTTAGTTAAAAATCCATTTCTTTTTGTTACAAATATAACTGTTTGATTGAAGATTGATCTGTTTAGCTGAGGATTTAACTATTTCGTTGAATAATTGTTGTTTTTGTAGAAAATTAATCCTCTTAGTGAAAAATAAATTTTTCGTTTAAAATTGTATATTTTCGGTTTCAGTATTAACTGTATTGTATAAAAAGCTCGTCTTCGTGGCTACGGAACTCAACTATTTTGTCAAAAGTTCGTATTTTTAAGTTCAAATTTTATCTCTCTTCATTTAGAATTCATATTCTTTGGTTAAAAATTCCACTGTTTGGTTGAAAATCAATCTGTTTTGGTTGAAGATTCAATTATTTGGTTCAATATTGTATTGTTGTTGGATATTGTGTAAAAGAATTCAGCAAACTTTTCAATTTTTCAGAAGCTATTAACAATTGAAAATTCAGGTACATTTCATTTTGAGATTCGTTGTCTTTTTATCTATTAGTCATACAATAAAACTTTCTTAGACAAGCTATAATTTAAAAAGTTTCATATTTTTGGTTCAATTAAAATCTGTTTTTACAAGTAACATATATTTCAGGACTTCTAATTCACCTTAAGAATTTCAGGTAATTTTGTGAATAAATAGAAATGTGAATGAAATTTGAAACGTTTGACGCCAGTACAGTTTCATTCCGTAAGTATCCAAACATTGCGTAATTTTCCTACACGATTTCGAAAGCTGCCTTGGAAACAGTAATAAGTTGATAGACTTTGTTGCAGGGAATTGTTTCAAAAATTTTCATCCTGATTTAGAAAAAAAGGTTTGAAAAAATAATCCCTTTTCCAAGTCTCAATTCGTCAGAATTCGTAAGAATTCGTAAGAAATTGAAACTTTCCTTATCCAAATTTCATAAAACGGAGTTATTATATTTTGAAATAAAACTAGCAAATGCTGCGAAAATAATATAATTCTGACTGTGGAAAGAGAATTTTTGAAAATAGATGTAATACTAACTTGGAATTCGGAATTTCTGTAAAGAATTATAATTTGATTTGGAACGGTAAATTTTAATTCTTATTTAAGAGGGACTATGAAAAAATCGCGTTTTTGAATCAAAATTCACCACAATTTAAATCTTTCCTCTTACAAATTATGGAAAAAGGGACTCAATATTATGTTTAAATTGAAATAGAAAGTTTTACAAATAAAAATTTCGGGTAAAAAAACGTGAATCCTAATTTGAAAGAAACCAGATGAAGAAAATACATCTTCTCAAATTCCCAATTATAATTTTACTTCCAACATTCGCTGTACAACCTTGTACAACCTTGTACGCTGTACATCATTGAAATCTTTTAAAATGTTTAGAAATCTCTAGAAATCTTAAGAATCATTTGCAATTATTTATATCTTTTGCAACACTTGTTTCTTTTTGGAATGTATATTATTTTTTCAAAGCTTCAAATGGGCTATTGAAGTAGAAACAATATGAATTTTCAAAACAAACGACGGATTTCACTGAATCCTACAATATTGTAAAATTGTGATATCAGTTTTAACGAATTTAGTGAGAATAGTTTTTTCTTTGCATCTGACTCTGATGAACTGTGAATTATCTGATAAGGAAAACCTTCACAGTTACAATCTGAAAGATAACGACTATAGAATATATGTATATACCAACTAAGAACTAGAATATTCATCAGTTAAATTCTTATTAAAATTGTCCATTATTCCTTGAATCAGTTTCTTCTCTAATTCGGGAAGATGAAAATTGTTTTTACACTTGTCTTGTGCTTGGCGGTTGTCCTGAATTCTATTGGTAAATATAATTATAAAAAACATCTATAATTTTAAGCGTTCCGAAAATTATAATTTTTCCGACTATCCAATTACCTGGAATATTTTTGTCCACTCGATCGATGATTTTAAATTCCCGGTCAATTTTTCCCGGTCGATTGAAGAGAGTTTAAAATATTTTTATGAATTCACACGATGTTCAAGGAATGTCAGAGAATTCTAAACATTTTAGGTTGTAAAAATGATTCTGAACTTAAACAGAGATTTTTATCAAATTTCTCCATGGCAAGAATTCTCCGCTCCAAGTCAAATAATGATTTTTCACGAAAATTTCTTGTTGCAGAGTAAAAATTATTATTCATTACGGCAATTTTCTCTGTCAAAATGTAAATTTTAATTCTTCACAGAAATTAGCTACTTCAAATCGCAATTCCATTTATTGAGAACCTTCTCTCTTGAATTTTGAATTGACTTTTGCTTTCATCATCATTGGATCCTTTTTGAAGCTAAACTTCTTTTTATGGCAAGGCTTGAAAATATGTTATCTAAAACGGCAAAATTCTTTCCTATCCGATCTGATTTTACTAAATCCGATTCTATCCTATCTGTTATCTTCCTATCCGATTATATCTGGTCTCATCCAATTCTACTCGTATATATGTTCTCATATCAGTATATCAAATTGTATCGAACACCAGACCGAAACTGTAAGGGTTTCCGCTCATTCATTGTATCGGAAAATTAAAGTACCTAGAGTATAGTTTAAACACTACAGATTTGGCTCAAATTTTCTGTACATTCGTTTTTAGGGTTTTTGTACCAGAATCGCAAAAAATATTTCATAAAATTTAAATATGAAACACCCTTACTAACATATGATTTTCTAAATTGAGAAAATATCAGGCTCTGTTTTTTGTTGCAGAGTTGAGTTCACAGACTTTAAACCACGTGCCTGGTGTTCCTCGTACCAGAATTGCATCTTCTCCTGACAGATATCATTCTCCTGAAAGGTCTCGTCCTCCTGTCAGACATTATTCTCCGGGTTCCTCGAACAGATCTTCGCCTCCTCTCGAGCGTCCTCTTCGTGTTAGGTCCAGGTCTCCTCCTGCCAGTGATTCTTCTTCATTTTTACTTGGATTTGACCTTGAAAAACTTAGATTCATCCGGCTAATTCCCCACACAAATCCGTTACGGCGATTCGAAATTCGCAGGTACAATTTTCCTCGCGATAAACCAATTCAAGTAAGAGGAGAACATCAAGTCCTTTTACCTATGCCAACCGAAGAACAAACTGTATTATCAACGTCCGATGGTGACATTCATGCATTAGTGACGGGTAATATGAGTAGAAGACTTCGTGGATTTTATACAATAAGGAATGGTCATCAAAAGCGGGCAAAAATAAACATGAACAGCTATGCGATTGACGAATTGACCCCAAAAGAAGTCCGAGAAACTCCATTAGGCCACAATTCACCAATTCTAAAGAATTTTAGAATAGTAATGGAAAAAGACAATCCTCCAAATCTGATCAGATTTCCAATACTGAACAGATTTGAAAGTTAGGTTTATCTTATTTTCATTGAATCTATTTGTATCCCTAAGTGTCAAATATTGGTTAAATAAATCAGTGGTTAAAACAAACAAACCTTTTTTTTTAGTAAACTATATGAACTATAACACATACGCGTTTTAATTTCTGTGTGCATGCATACATTATCTTCAGGAAAAAGTGAAAAGTACAGCGTTTTTCCTCCTGCGAATCAATTAAAATATTAACCACCACGTAGAAAATGAAACCCACTACCTTAGATGATTTGAAGAAAAAATATTGATGAAAAAACAATTTTTTTTCTAATTCAGTAAAAATGCTAAAAACACAAAATAGCCTCTACGAATTCAAAAAAAAACATTTGCAGTTCTAATTTTTTTTTTATTTTCATTTTTCAATTTGGATTGCCTGATTTTCAAAATGTTGTTTACTCAAAGTTTTTTTTTAATTTGAAATAATTTTGGCAGTATCTATGTATACCAGAATAATATGGATGTACTGATATTTTACCATACGTCTATAATTTTTAGGTTCCAGTTTGTTTTTTTGTAAATTTAACATTTTGCAAAGCCAAAAAATTCAATTTTCTCTCCCGTTGCTCAAATTTAATTTCATTCTTCACGAAAATCGAATCTTTATTATTTGAACTATCATTATTTGAGAAAAGATTTCTAATTTGAACTATTTCCGAAACAGAAAATTAAAAATTTTTGAATGTTTGAATGTTTTAACGTACAATGAAATATGAACTTTTGAATTTTTTAGTAATCGAATTTGTAATTATTCGATTTTGAACGTTTTTAGGTCTTTCGAAAGTCGAAAAGAGTTGAAAATTTCGTTCATCTCGAGGCCTAAGATGGAAAATAGTAGGGTTCAGATCAATGTATAGTATTCTGAATTAATTTTTATATAATATCCGTTGGGATAATATATTGATTGGTTTTGGTTAAGGATTCAACTATTTTTTGAAAACTCGTCTTTTCTGTTAAAAACTTGATCTTCCTGGTTGAAAATGAACTTTTTTTTATTAAAAATCGATATAACCAGGTTGAATATTTAACTGTTTTATGAAAAAAACTGTATCTTTTGCTTAAAAAGTCAACTATATAGTTAAAAATTCATCATTAACTGTGTTGTAGAAAATTGGTTTTGTTCTGGCTTGAGAATTTCACAATTCAATTGATTTTTTTCTTTTTTGAGTTATGATTCTAGTTATGATTTAAAAAAAGGGAATTTCAAGAAATCCCTTCTCCAATTCTGAATTCGTCAGAATTGTGAATCTCTCTTGTCTAAATTTTACAAAAAGAAAGTGACTGTTTATCATGGTAAAACTGAAGAATGCTGTTTACAATTTGATTTGGAGAAAGGAAATTTAAATTTTTATATTTGAGGGACTATACGAAAATTAATGTTCCAATTCAGAACTCGCCTCAATTTAAAACTTCCCTCTTATATATTGTGGAAAAAGGGAGTTACTGTATGTCTTAACCATAATAGGCATTTTTTTGACATAAATAAAAAATCTGACTCGCAACGGAGAATTTTTAACATAAAATGGGAATTGAAAAAAAAATTCAGTCCTGATTCACTGGAAGGAATTGAAAAAAATCACGATATAAATTATAATTTTATTTTGAAGATTTTCTTTGCGAACCCGAAATCTTCCTAATCTTTTAAAATGTACAAAATTATTTGAATTGTGATATATGTAAATTTTATCTAATTCATTAAGATTAATTATTTCCTTGAAACTGACTGGAATGAAATGTAAATAACTGATAAGGACCAGCTTGTCACCTTCAATCAGAGAGATTGCAACGGCAGGATATGTGTTTTACATAATTAAATGGAACTCTAGAATATTCATCATTGACATTGTTAATAATATTCTTCATCAACACATAAATTAGTTTTTGCTCTAATTATAAAAGATGATGACTGTTTCTACTCTCGTCTTGTCCTTGGCATTTATCCTCTATTCTATTGGTGAGTATAATAATGAGATAATTTTATAATTTCAATCATTTGAATATCCGATCACCTAAATTACTTACAGGGTGACATCCTGATAGATGATTTTGAATTCCCGGACAATCGAGGAGTGGTCCAAAGATTTTAATGAATTTCAACGATTCCCAATGGTTGTAGGAGATTTCTAAAAATTAAAAAAAATGTAAAAGATTTTTGCTTTGAAACAGCTAATTTTTTTAAGGAACAATTGTCCCCTTGAAAGTAAAAAATGAGTTATTCGGTAATTCATTACTTTTCAAATTTGAAGATTTATCTCATTTAGAGAGAAAGACAAATCATTTTGGTCATACGTTCAAACTTGAATTTATGACCAAAATAATTTTTCTTTCTCTCTGAATAAGATAAATTTTCATTAAAAAAATGTCCAAAGAAAGGTTAACATTTGACACTATTGTATTGAATTGAGGATTTATAACTTTTTAAATTTTTCGCTTTCAAATCGAAAAATTGTGTTCACTTTAAGTTACCCTTTGTGAACCTAAATTCGTTAACCTAACAATTTAAGCTTTTTTAGAATTAACATACTTTAGGCATTTCATAGAGATTATTATCATATGTAAAAGATTGATTTGAATCAAAGGTAGTCATTGTAGGTGACATGACCATATTCGGTCCTGTCCGAGCCGATTCTATCCGACTCAATCCAATCCTTACCTATCCGATACGACTGTACCCTCTCCGATTTTATCTTACCTGTTTCCTTTCTATTCAATTATATATGAGCTTATCCAATCTTATATGATCTTATCTGAGTCTGTCCAAATTTAACCTAATTATATCCTATACTTTGCTATGCGATTATACCTGATCCTATCAGATAATATCCGATTCTATCTAGTTCTATCTGATCCTATGTGATTCTATCCAATTCTATCGGCAAGAGAAAAACCCAACCGATGAATAAACGGATGGACATCTGACCGAAACTATGAAGTCTTCAACCCTGGGCTACAAAACCCTAAAAATTGGAAAAATTACGTCAATGAAACATTTTTCAGTTTTGATCAAGTTCATTTAATGGAAACCTTTAAGTGCCTGGGTCGATCAGTCAATACTATCGATTTGGCTTGATTTGGAGGATATTCTATTTTTGGGTATACGATTGTGTACTTTGAAAAATACAGAGCTCTGTTTTTTGTTGCAGAGTTGAGTTCACAGACTTCAAACTCTGCACCAGGTATTCCTCGTTTCGGAATTTCTTCTTCTCTTGAAACAAATGATTATCCAAAAAGTTCTCGTGCTCCTGCCAGGCACCATTCTCGAGGTTCTTCGAGTAGGAAATCGCCTCCTGCCGAGCCTCCTCTGCGTACCAGGTCCAGGTCTCCTCCTGCCAGTCATCCTGTTTCAGACATACTTGGATATAAACTAGAAGAAATTAGTTTTATTCGACTTATTCCCGACGTGAATCCCTACCAACGATTTGAATTTCGAAGATATACTTTCCCTCGCGATAAACCAATTCATGTGAGAGGAGATCAAAATCTCCTTCTGTCTATGCCAACCGAAGAGCAAACTGTATTATCAACATCCTATGGTGACGTATTTGCAATATTGGAGAGTAATAGAAGACTTCGTGGAATTTATATAGTAAAAGAAAATACTCAAAAACGAGCAAAAATTAACATGAACAGCGCTGCAGTTGAAGAACTGACCAAACAAGAAATCCAGGAATCTCCATTAGGCAACCGTTCACCAATACTCAAGTGTTTCAGAATAGTAAGGATAAACGACTCTCCTCCACGTCTGATCAGATTTCCAATACTGAACAGATCTGAACGTTAGAGTCTGATATATTCTCGATCTTCCAATTTATCACGCCGAAGTCCCTGGAATGCTAAAAAACATAGTTTGACGTTATGCCCTTAAAGAGGAATGACTAATATAGGCCGACTAAGAAGTATGGCTCTTTGACATATTTTGGAACATTGAGAAAAAATGCAATAATCTCTGCATGAAATATTTTAATTCACAGAAGGGAACATAAGTAGCGCGCAAAAAATATGCTTGCTTTAAAAACGGTATTGCTTATTAAATAATGTAAGGATATTTCTAGAATAAACTTCTTGCAAATAGTAAGGGACAATCTGTGGATCTCACGACAAAGGTGCCCCAAAATATATAAAAATGAAGTTTATTTAGTATGAGTTTAACAAAAAGTTTCCTTGCCCTGATAGGTCACCAGATATGACCTGGGAAAGTGCACTCCTTCTGCATAAAGGCACATGATCGTACAGTAAAGTAGAACTACAATCGTATTTAAAAATTTGTATTCCAAATGAGTGTATATAATTCATTTATTATGTATAATACGTCTTTTTCCATTAATAAACAAATAATTGTTTAAACCAAAGCTCGCTATCACTACATATGATTACTTTTTGGCCATTTTTTAGTACTTTTGTGGCAAAAAAGTACACTCTATTTCATTCTCGGGCATCATCAATGCATACTAAACCTGACACGATTTATTTTGAAAAAAACTGAACTCCACTTTCTTGCCCGTAAAAACCTATTATAGGTAGGATGTTGTTCTCTTTTTTGTTGGCACAGAAAATTGAGTCTACTTTTACTCTCTCGTGTGACACTTTTTCGTGCAGTAATTAGGTACAAAGGTACACAGTGTTTCTTGAAACTTAGTAATTTTTCGCTGAAAATCCAAAAAAGTGGGGATTTTTCAATATATCATAACTCGAAACTTATAGAAGATAGAAAATTATTTTTCGAACAAAATTTGCTAATAATTTTCTCCTCTTCCTTTTTTCTGTTGAACATTTTGCTCTTAAATAAAATGGTAATTATCTGTCCACGCAAAAGTAACTTTTGGAACTGTTTAAAAAAAGAACCGGTTTGGCAGTTGATCTGTTCTAGCATTTTTGACATGTCAAAAGGGACCCCTTAAAGGAAATTTCTCATTAAAAATATTGGATGTGAAATATTTTCGGGAACTTCACTCTGTAACCAGCCCGGAAATATTTGTAATATAACAATTAGTACACACTTGAGTTTATTTTCATTCGGGCGAAATATAGCATTGGTATGATCACTGGTTGAATCTATGATTTAGCGTCATTGGAGTACATTCAATAACGCTGTTTTAATTAAGTCAATTACTGGTTTACCTAGACGAAATTGTAGAATCACTGGTTCACCAATGATAACTCAATATACTGATTCAATTCAGAAATAAAGAACAAATTGAAAATAAAGGGTTTCTTTCTTCCATCTGAGCAAAAATGTTAAAAATACAAAACGTCCTTATTTAAATTCAGAAATAAATTGAAAATAAATAAGCTTCTTCATCTGATGGAAAATATGCATAATAAAGGAAGAAGAATCAATTGAATAAAATGTTGAAACCAAAAGATTCTTTCCTCTTGCAATTCAGAGATGGAAAAATGTCACTGATTGAGTCTTGATTTAAAATATTTAAAAAGATGAAGAAAATCTTCAAAAACTAATTTCAACTTCACTTATTCAAAGATAATAATAAATTTCACACCAACATAATAAATTTAGTTTCAAAGTATTTTTAAATCCTGGGAATTTCTACGTCATACAAATTATTTTAAAATAAATTTTCTTCCATTTCAATAACTTTTAGCCTTGTCTATGTGTACAGAAAGAAATCCAGTCATTTGTTCCGAAATTTTTGTACAAATGGTCCCGTTTCCAGGTCTCGCTATTCGTGCCAAAAAAATCCGGATACACGTACCGGAAGTTTGGTACAAGTAGCCACGGTCATAAGTTTCAGATTCCAGTTCTTTTTCTGTAAATTTAGCATCCCACAGCGTAACTTCTTAAATTGATTTTTTTCAATACATATAACAAATGAATGCTTTTATTTTGCATTGTTTATTCTTGAAGTTATTTACGCTCATGTCGGGTTATAAGTTTTAAAACACTTTATTTTAAAACTGTGCTTAAAATGGCTTTTTGTGAAAAATTCGAAATCTATTTTTTTTGTATATTCGAACTTGCAAAGCAATGATCCGAAAGAAAAAAGTAAGAAAAATTTACAGTTTTTGAACAAAAATTTTTCAAAGTTTCAATTTTGACACGTAATAGAAAAATGCTTCTTTTAGTGAAAAGTTTTTCTTTCTCCTGAATTCTTTGTTAGATTTTGCTTAAAGTTTCATATTTTGGCTATCAGTCTTAACGAAACAAAAGGTTCATATCTCAGATCTAGAAAGATCAACGGTTTTTTGGATATACAGAAAGTATTGGGGGTGTTTTCATACTTTGAACGTCCAAGTATGAAAATCATAATTTCTTAGTAACGTAAGTCACTGGAGATTTTTTATTTCAATGCTAGGAAATCGCTTTCAAATAAGTAAAGAAAGCGTGCATATCACGGATATTATATAAGTGCATTTACCTCAAGGGTTGTTTGATCATCCCTTGAATATTTATTACAAAATATCGACATTTCTGAATGACAAAAATCACAAAAAGTTTTCTGATTGATCTATGAGGATAGGAATCATATTAAAGTAAATAGGAAAGGCTTGGAACGACAAGGATATAGGAAGTGTCCTTCAGGAGGACTTGCATTATAATTTATTTTCAGGGTTGTTTAATCATCCCTTAATTATTGAAACGAAGAAATCGATATTTTATACGGGATAACCTACCACAGATTTTTTTATCAACATATTATTGATAAAAAAAATCACTTTAAAAAATACATTGTTAGAGCATACAAGTTAGAGCAGGTGTGCACAGATTGATGCAAGTTTTTTCATATTTGAAGAGTTTGTTGTAAGATCTCTGGTGCTTCATACCGTATAAAATATCGATTTCCTTCTTTTAATAATTAGGGGATGATTAGATGACTCCGACAATTAATGCTACTGCAAATCCTGTTAAAAGACGCTTCCTATGTGTGTTTTAAAGTGATTTTCTTGATCAATACTATGTGAATAAAAAAATCTGTGGTGCGTTATCCCGTATAAAATATTTATTTCTTTGTTTAAATAATCAAGGGATGAATAAACTACCCTGAAAATAAATTATAGTGCAAGTCTTCCTGAAGGACACGTCCTATATGTATGTTTTAAAGTGATATTGTAGGCCTGATCTTTGCTGATTTATTCCTTACGAAAAGTTAATTTCTCTGCTTCTCTAAGTAAGGGGTGATTAAACTACCCTATAGAAACATTCAAAGACGTCCTTGTCGTCCTACACCTTCCCTATTTACTTTATTATGATTCCTATTCTCATGGATTAATCATAAACCTTTTTGTGATTTTAGTCATTTAGAAATGTCGATATTCCGGATTAAATATTCAAGGGATGATTAAGAAAACCTTGAAGTGAATGCACATATACAATATCCGTGCTCTGCACGCTTTCTTCATTTATGTGAAAGTGATTTCAAACCCTAGCATTTAAATGAAAAATCACCAGTGACTTAAGTTACTAAGAAATGATGATTTCCATACTTGGATGTTTAAATTATGAAAACACCCCCATAACATGCTGTATACCCAAACAACCGTTAGTCTTTCTAGATCTTAGATATCAAAGTTCGTTTCGGTAAGACTGACGGTCAACATGTGAAACTTTTAGCAAAATCTAACAAAGACTTTAGGAGAAAAAAAAAACCTTTCACTAAAATATGCATTTTTCTATTAAAATACATGTGAAAATTGAAACTTTGACAATTTTTTGTTAAAACACGTAATATCGTAATATATCGTAATATCCTAGTACATTCAAAATTGAAATCTACCAACTCAAACCAATTAAAACAGAATTATAGTTAAATTGAATTTATTCCACAACAATACAAATGGAAATCTAGTTAATTTCACTTTGAACATAGCAGCTCAAATAGAGTTCTAGTAAAGTCTAGTGAAATTCTAGTCAAGTATAAATCTGTCTTTTTTAGAAATTAACCTTATTGTTGAGAATTTATCTTTCTGTGATTAAATGTCAAATGTTTTCTAAAAAATTGAATTTTCACCACAAAAACTGCAATCTTTTGTTAAAAATTCGTCTTTTTGTTGGAAAATTAATCTGTTAGCTAGAAAATTTAACAATTGGGTTGATAATTAACTTCTTTGATAAAAATTTAGATTTTTCTTCAAAATTCATATTTTTGTTGTAAATATTTATTTTTTTTGTAAAACAATGGTTCTTCTGACTTAAAATTTACACAATTTAGTAAATTTTTTTCTTCTTGTCTGCAAAATCTTTCGTGGTTAAAATTCATCTTTCTCTTGAAACTGCGTTTCTTTTGCATAAAAGATTATTTATTTAGTTTTTATTAGGAATTTCAGTCAAAACATTATAAGAATTCAAAGTTCACAATGTTAACATAATATTATATGTAAATAAACTTGACAATAAATAATTCGCAAATGACTTCCAGAAGTAGATAAACAATTTTGGACAAGGCGCGAAACGATTTTGTAAAATTATTAAACTTTCATAAGTTGTCAACGATTCAAAATTTCGGAGCGCTTCTTCCAAGATTTTTTATCGATTAAAAATTAATCTTTCCGTTTGGCAATCCAACTATTCCGTTCGAAATACAAATACCGAAGATTCAAATGTTGAATATTCAAGAAAAAAGACAAATTTTAATTTGTTCAAAATGTTAGAAATGTTATTTTTACGTTGCCTTGCCCAAGAATTTGATAAATTAACATTTCCATCCATAAAAAAATTGGATAAAATCAACATTTTCGTAAATATTTGTGGCTTTCAACAGGAAATTTCCGTAAGTAAGTCAATATAATTCTGACACGAAACAAATTTTGAAAAAAAGGACTTTCTATGTTTCTGAATTATATTCAAAAATTTGGTAAATAAATCTGTAAACAATTATAATTTTCATTTTCGGACAGGAAATTTTTGACATGGAATGGGAATTTCAAAAATTGATTTTATTCTTATTTAGAAGAAGAAATTAAAAAAAAATCCTATTCAAATTCAGAATTATATTTTTATGTTTGAAATTTGCTATTTCAAATCAGAAATCTTTTAAATCTTTTGAAATGGTTATAAATCTTGAAACTTTCAAAACTCTATGGTCTTAAGGAATTAAGTAAGTACATTCTTTTTCCTGAAACGGACTCTAATGAAATTTTACTAACTGATAAGGAAAAGCGTAACGTCTACAATCTGAGAGATAACGACTTTATGATATATTTATTGCATACATTAATTAAACAATTGAATAATCATTAGTTGAATTGTTAATAGAATTTATTATAATACAATAATCAGTGTTGCGTCTAATTCGAAAAGATGCGGATTGTTTCTGTTTTCTTCTTATTCTTGCTGGTTATCCTCAATTCTATTGGTGAATATAATAATAAAATATATTTTAAATTTTAAGTAAATTTTTCAGCTTTTCGAAAATTACAATTTATTCAAATATCCATTTTTCTGACATATTTACAGGTTGTCCACGCGATGGATGATTTCAAATTTCCCATCAATTGTTAATTTTTCCCGATCAATTAAAGAGAGTTTACAAGATTTTAATAAATCCAAACGATTTTTAAAGGTTTCAAGAGATTCTTGAATATTTCAGATGATTCAGAAAAGTCCTGCTTGGGAAAAGGAAATTATGAAAAAGAATTATAATTCTGATTTGCAACAGAGAATTTGGTAAAGGAATAACAATTATGAAAACAGAAGTGTTTCTTTTGAATTTTCTTCCTCGGAAGCAATATGAAAATTATTTTCCGAAATTCCCATTTCATTTAAAGCTTCCCTGTTTCAAGTCAAAAAACATTTTTTCACAAAAATTCCCTATCCGAAAGTCTAAATTATAATTCTTAATGGAAATTTCGTTTTCCAAGGAAACAATCATAATTCCTTATGGAAAATGCTGTCTCAAAGTCGAAATTATAAATTCACAAAAATTCGCTGTTACGAAATTTCAAAAGTGCAAAAAATCTAATCAAAAAATAAAATTCAGAATGAGTAATATAACAAAAATTAGAGTAATTAGATTGTAAAAAACTTGTACGGCCGCCATGCTAGATTTTTTTGGACTTCTCTGATCATTGAATGATTTCTGAAGTCAAACGCCTTTTTCCCGAAAAGATTATAAATGTTTAATTTGAAGCTGCAGAAATGAGTGAACAAATTTGCGACTTTTAACATCTTATCCCTTTGAAATAAACAAAAAATATTCTCCTCTAAAATAAAAAGCTGTTTTTTTTTTCTTAAATTATTCCTTTTAAACAGAAAATGATTTAATTCCAAAATTTGCCTACTTTCAAGTCAAAAACTTCAAGACTTTTAACTTGGAATAATAACAGTTGTAGCGATTGAAATTGCTTCAAGTATAATTTTTCAATCTAAAATTATTTTATTTTGTGCATTTCCAACATAATTATTTCACGATTGAGGCCCTGGATGCCATAACCGACGGGACGTTTGGCTTTGTATTTCTCGCTTCCTATTCGAGATAAAATGACGCGAAGAGTTATTTAAAACTAAAATTAAAAAAAAAAACGCTTGAAAAATATATGACCATATAAAGCTCAATGAGAATCACAATTTTCGTGTAGAACAGTTTTCTGTGTCATTTAAACTTTGTGAAAAATAAAATGTACACTGCAAATTTTTAAGAGCGGACAAAAGGATAAAGGGAATTTTCGAGTACGAACAAATTTCCGTAAAATAAAATATTTGTTTACAGTTTCTACGATGTTAATTCTATTGGAAACTTCAGATGCCTAAGCCCATGGGTAAATATTATCCATTTGGCGAAAATTTAGAGAATATTATATTTTTGGGTGTTCACACAAGAATAGAGAAAACGATTTTCAAAAAAAGTAAAGAAGGACCACCCTAACCAACATAAGATTATCTACTTTAAGAAAATGTGAAGACCTACTTTTTATTGCAGAGTTGAGTTCAGAGACTTCAAATCCTGTGCCTGGCGTTCCTCATTCCAGAAGTTCTCCTCCTGACAGAAATCATTCTCCTGAAAGGTCTCGTCCTCCTGCCATACATCATTATCCGAGTTCTTCGAATGGATCTTCGCCACCTGCCGAGCCTTCTGTGCGTGAGAGATCCAGGTCGCCTCCTCGTAGGAAATCACCCTTATACGTACTTGGATTCACACTTGAAGAAATTAGATCTATTAGGCTTATTCCAAACACAAATTCATTACGGCGATTCGAAATTCGAAGATACACTTTCCCTGGCGATAAACCAATTCACTTGTCAACAAACCGTCATACCATTGTACCTATGCCAACCAAAGAACAAACTGTAATATCAACGTACAATGGTGACGTACTTGCAATAGTGGATCTCAATAAAAGACTTCGTGGAATATTTACAACAAGACATGGCTCTCAAATACGGTCAAAAATAAACATAGCCACCGGCGTGGTTAAAGAAATGACACCAGAAGAAATGCGGGATACTCCATTAGGCAGTTGTTCACCAATCTTATCCTTTTTCAGAGTAATAAGGGTAAGCGACTCTCCTTTGGCTCTAACTAGCTTTCCAATATTGAACAGCTTTGAATGTTAGATTCAGAGATATTTTTGACTGTCCAATTACCCAGCCTGAATCCCATGAAATGCAAAAAAATAGTCCGAAGTAGTCCCTTCAAGGAGGAATGACCAATATAGGCGGATCGCATGGAACATAAGTGGCCTAATACTTCTGATACTTTACATTTCTATAATTATTCAATAACATGAGAAACTAAGACATATCAAATTCGATGAATAAAGTACGTTTTTTCTGCATACATTAATTTAAACAAATGTGGTTTTTAAATATTTGTTGAATAAATCAATTTGTAGAATAAACCATTTTTAATTATAAACTACCTGAAATGAAAAACTCACACGGTTCAATTTATTTGTGCATGCAACAATTATTTTAAGAAAAATGTGAAAATGACAGAGTTGTTTCATCTTCGAATCAATTGAAATAATTACCCCATAGTGTTGAAAATGAAAAATTTGCCTTTTACAATTTAGATAAAGACATTATAAAACAAAAGTGTCTTCCTTTCAATTCAACAAAAATGTTCAAAATACCAAAGGTCTTTTATGCAGAAATGATACAGAATTAGATACAGAGTAAAATTTTGAAAATAAACAATTCCTTTTCTTTCGCTGATAAAAAAGTGCAAAATAACAAAGATCCCTAAAACTCAATATAATAATAATGAATATCTTAAAAACAAAAAGGTATCTTTCTCAATTCAGTATGATACGTGTAAAAAAACCATTAAAATCTCAATTTTACGAGACTGCACTTTTCTTGGATATAAATTAGATATCCACTGATTCGTATAAGGTTTTTTTATCTCAATCTAATCGCATTTGATATCCTATCCGATCATCGTGTCAGGTGAATCGATAAGTGGTAATGAGTTGGTTGATTTTGGGTTTATGTTAATTTTAAAGGTGGCGTATATGAGCGCATTTTATATCATATACGAAGAGTCCTTCATCGCAATAGAAATAAAATTTTCATTTGCGTTCATCATTTTCCAAAGTGACATGAACCCCATTGCTTAGGCACTTTTTTTGATATGCAGAAAAGTTTTATTGTGCATATGAACGCATTCGGAATCCTATTATATCATAACATTATCGACTTTGTATTGTAATTATAGTCATTTGGTGCTAGCAGCGTGGCATGGGTCGATTATGAGCAATACTGAGAGGGTTTATTATGCGTTTTCATCAATTTTGAAGGAACCGCACATGTGCGCATTTGAAATCCTACCCGATCATCGCATTATCGACTTTGGTATTGTAAGCAAAGTCAGTTCTTGCTATCAGCGTGGGGTGTATCGGTTATAAGTGGTAATGGGAGGGTTTATTATTGTCTTTCGTTAATTTTTATAGTGACCTATATTACGGCATTTGAAATCCTAGATGAAAGCTTCTTCATAGCCGCAGATTGAAGAACTAAATTTTTTTCAGTGGTCCATACTTTGCAAAGTGTTATGACCTTCATATCTGGGGTAATTTTTAGGACATGTCGAAAAATTTTGTAGCGCATTGAATCGCATATAATAATCTATTGGAAGAAATGCAGATAATTTCTTAGAAATGCAAACAAATTTTGTGGAACATATGAGCGCATTTGATGTTGTTCTTGGTGGGCTGCAGAAAGTTTTAGGATAAAATAATTTTCTTGTCTTTGTTCGCCGTTGCGACAGTCTTTAGACATTTCAAACGGTGCGCGCCAATGATTCTGGTTCAACAACGCGCCAATGACCACGATTCATATGGGTAGAGGCTTTTCATCTGGGTTCATCAAAGTCACACATAATCAACTTCCTTCTGGAAAGGAAAGTTTTCATCCGGTTTGGCATCCAAAGGCCATTACCACAGATAATAGGCCCCAATTTACAATCAGTAAATGGGACGAGTCCTACAAAAAGTAGAACTGTGAAGCTTGGCACACGCCTACGTACCACCCACAGGCCAATCCTTCAGAACGTAGGAATCAGGAGATCAAGAAGAGGATGCGGATAAGGCTGATCGAAAGCCCACACGAAAGTTAAGAAGCAGATCTTCACGACATCCTTTTCAACATAAGGAATCGTCAAAATGCTGCTACTGGGCGGACGTCTAGTCAGGTACTTTTCGGCATCTCGATCTGGTGAATGGGTGTTACCTTGTCAAGGAACCCCGCAAGGGGAACTCACCCAACTAATACAGGAGATCAACCAGACAACACTGTTACCAAAAAATTTTTG
>JAABKJ010000435.1:0-50247 GCA_011634705.1 Andricus grossulariae | reverse complement strand
AAGTGCGAGAGATAGTGGCAATAATGTGAGGCAAAAGAGGAGAGGGCTCATGGTGTCGCCCTGAAACACACCTCTCTCAAAGGTGACACTATTAGTGATCACACGATGTTTTCCAGATGAGATTGTAAATCTGGTTTTCCAAAGCGGCATGTTTGTATTCTATAGGAGCCCAAAAATCAAAGACTCTATTTACACTGTGAAATTCTAAAAAACATTATTTTTTTACAAAGTCATATCTACTTGGTGTCAAGGGGTGGCTTTTCAGCTGTAAGGGTTGGAGCGCAAAAAGCAATGTTGCTATTTCTCATCAGCCCAAAAATCAGAGACTCTATTTACACAGTAAAATTCTAAAAAACATTTTTTTTTGACAAAGTCATATTTTCGCGGTTTCAAGGGGTTGATTTTAAACTGTAAGCATTATAGCCCAAAAACCGGTGTTGGTATTCTATAGGAGCCCAAAAACCAGAGACTCTATTTACTTTGTGAAATTCTAAAAAACATTATTTTTTGACAAAGTCATATCCTCGTGGTGTCGAGGGGTTGCTTTTCAACTGTAAGGGTTCGAGCCCAAAAATTGGTATTGGTATTTTTCAGGAGCCAAAAAATCAGAGACTCTATTTACATGTGAAATTCTAAAAAAAATTATTGTTTGACAAAGTCATATCTACTTGGTGACTAGGGGTTGCTTTTCAAATGTAAGGTTTGGAGCCCAAAAATCGGTGTTGGTATTTTTCAGGAGCCCAAAAATAAGAGAGTGTGGATATGAATTTGTCGAAAAACAATGTTTTTCAGAATTTCACAGTGTAAGTAGAGTCTTTGATTTTTGGCCTCCTGAAAAATAACAACACCGATTTTTGGGCTCCAACACTTAGAGTTGAAAAGCAACCCCTTGACACCAAGTAGATATGACTTTGTCAAAAAATAATGTCTTTTACAATTTTATAGTGTAATTGGAGTCGCTTACTTTGGGCCCTTGAAAAATAACAACACCGCTTTTTGGGCTCCAACACTTGCAGTTGAAAAGCCACACCTTGACACCATGCAGACATGACTTTGTCAAAGAACATTGTTTTTCAGAATTTTACAGTGTAAGTAGGGTCATTGATTTATGGGATCCTGAAAAATAACAACACCGATTTTTGGGCTACAACCCTTACAGTTGAAAAGCAACCCCTTCACACCAAGTAGATATGACTTTGTCAAAAAGCAATGTTTCAAGGATTTTACAGTTTAATGAGGGTCTCTGATTTTCGAGATTCTGAAAAATACCAACACTGATTTTTGGGCTCCAACCCTTGCAGTTGAAAAGCCACCCCTTGACACCATGTAGATATGACTTTGTCAAAAAACAATGTTTTTCAGAATTTTACAGTGTAAGTAGAGTCTTTGATTTATGTGCTCCTGAAAAATAACAACACCGATTTTGGGCTCCTGAAAAATACCAACACCGATTTTTGGGCTCCAATCCTTACAGTTGAAAAGCAACCCCTACGCACCACGTAGATATGACTCTGTAAAAAAATAATGTTTTTTTGAATTTTACAGTATAATTAGAGTCTCTGATTTTTGGGCTCCTGAAAAATACCAACGCCGCTTTTCGCGCTCCAACCCTTACAGTTGAAAAGCAACCCCTTGACACCAAGTGGATATGACTTTGTCAAAAAGCAATGTTTTCTAGAATTTCACAGTGTAAATAGAGTCTCTGATATTTGGGCTCCAGAAATATACCAAAACTGATTTTTGGGCTCTAACCCTTACAGTTGAAAAGCCACCCCTTGACACCAAGTAGATATGACTTCAGCAAAAAACAATGTTTTTTAGAATTTCACAGTGTAATTAGGGTCTCTGATTTTCGGGCTCCTGAAAAATACCAACACTGATTTTTGGGCTCCAACCCTGACAGTTGAAAATCAACCCCTTGACACCAGGAAGATATCACTTTGTCAAAAAATAATGTTTTTCAGGATATTGCAGCATGAATAGGGTTTCTGATTTTTGGGCTCCTGGAAAATAACCAACCGTTTTTTGGGCTTCAACCTTAAAGTTGAAAAGCCACCCCTTGACACCAAGTAGATATGGCTTTTGTCAAAAAACAATGTTTTTAAGAATTTTAAAGTGTAATTAGGGTATCTGAGTTTTGGGCTCCTGAAAAATACCAACACCGATTTTTGGGCTCCAACCCTTACAGTTGTAAAGCCACCTCTTGACACCAAATAGATATGACTTTGTCAAAAAACAAAGTTTTTTAGAATTTCACAGTGTAATTAGGGTCAATGTGTTTTCGGCTCCTGAAGAATATCAACACCGATTTTTGGGCTCCAAACCTTACAGTTGAAAAGCAACGCCTTGACACCACGAAGATATGACTTTGTCAACAAATAATGTTTTTTTAATTTTACAGTGTAAATACGGTCTCTGATGTCTGGGCTCCTGAAAAATACCAACACCGATTTTTGGGCTCCAACCCTGACAGTTGAAAATCAACCCCATGACACCAGGAAGATATGACTTTGTCAAAAAATAATGTTTTTCAGGATTTTGCAGCATGAATAGGGTTTCTGATTTTTGTGCCCCTGGAAAATAACAACACCGATTTTTGGGCTTCAACCCTTAAAGTTGAAAAGCAACCGCTTCATACCAAGTAGATATAACTTTGTAAAAAATAATGTTTTTTAGAATTTTACAGTGTTAATGGACTCTCTGATTTATGGGCTTCTGAAAAATACCAAGACCCCTTTCGCGCTCTAACCCTTACAGTCGAAAAGCAACCCCTTGAAAACACGAAGATATGACTTTGCCAAAAAATAATGTTTTTTGAAATTTGACAGGGTAAATAGAGTCTCAGATTTTTGGGCTCCTGAAAAATACCAAAACTGATTTTTGGGCTTTAACCCTTACAGTTGAAAAGCCACCCCTTGACACCAAGTAGATATGACTTTGTCAAAAAACAATGTTTTTAAGAATATCACAGTGTAATTAGGGTCTATGAGTTTTGGGCTCCTGAAAAATACCAACACCGATTTTTGGGCTCCAACACTTACAGTTGAAAAGCCACCCCTTGACACCAAGTAGGTATGACTTTGTCAAAAAACAAAGTTTTTTAGAATTTCACAGTGTCATTAGGGTCAATGTGTTTTTGGTTCCTGAAAAATACCAACACCGATTTTTGGGCTCCAACCCTTACAGTTGAAAAGACCACCCCTTGACAACACGAAGATATGACTTTGCCAAAAAATAATGTTTTTTAGAATTTGACAGTGTAATTAGAGTCTCAGTTTTTTGGGCTCCTGACAAATACCAACGCCGATTTCTCGGTTCCAACCCTTACAGTAGAAAAGCAACGCCTTGACACCACGAAGATATGACTTTGTCAATAAATAATGTTTTTTTAATTTTACAGTGTAAATACGGTCTCTGATTTCTGGGCTCCTGAAAAATACCAACACCGATTTTTGGGCTCCAACCCTGACAGTTGAAAATCAACCCCTTGACACCAGGAATATATGACTTTGTCAAAAAATAATGTTTTTCAGGATTTTGCAGCATGAATTGGGGTCTCTGAGTTTTGGGCTCCTGAAAAATACCAACACCGATTTTTTGGCTCCAACACTTACAGTTGAAAAGCCACCCCTTGGCACCAAGTAGATACGACTTTGTCAAAAAATAATGTTTTTTAGAATTTGACAGTGTTAATAGAGTCTCCGATTTTTGGGCTTTTGAAAAATACCATCACCGCTTTTTGCGCTCTAACCCTTACAGTTGAATAGCCACCACTTGAAACCAAGTAGATATGACTTTGTCAATAGACAACGTATTTTGGAATTTCACAGTCTAATTAGGGTATGTGAGTTTTGGGCTCCTGAAAAATACCAACACTTATTTTTGGGCCACAACCCTTACAGTTGAAAAGCAACCCCTTCACACCAAGCAGATATAATTTTGTAAAAAAAATAATGTTTTTTAGAATTTTACAGTGTAATTAGAGCCTCTGATTTTTGGGCTTCTGAAAAATAACAACAGCGATTTTCGGGCTCCAATCCTTACAGTTGAAACGCAACCCCATGACAACACGAAGATATGACTTTGCCAAAAAATAATGTTTTTTTGAATTTGACAGTGTAATTAGAGTCTCTGATTTTTGGGCTCCTGAAAAAAAACTAACACCGCTTTTTGCGCTCCAACCCTTACAGTTGAAAAGCCACCACTTGACACCAAGTAGATATGACTTTGTCAAAAAACAATGTTTATTAGAATTTTACAGTGTAATTAGATTCTCTAGTTTTTGGGCTCCTGAAAAATACGAACAATGCTTCTTGCGCTCCAACCGTTACAGTTGAAGAGACACCCCTTGAAACCAAGTAGATATGACTTTGTCAAAAAACAATGTTTTTAAGAATTTTACAGTGTAATTAGTGTCTCTGAGTTTTGGACTCCTGGAAAATACCAACACCGATTTTTGGGCTACAACTCTCACAGTTGAAAAGCAACCCCTTGGCACCAGGAAGATATGACTTTGTCAAAACATAATGTTTTTCAGAATTTTACCGTGTGAATAAGGTCTCGGATTTTTGGGCCGCTGAAAAATATCAATTTCGATTTTTGGGCTCCAAACCTGACAGTTGAAAAGCAACCCCATCACACCAATTAGATATGATTGTGTCAAAAAGCTATGTTTTTTATAATTTCAAAGTGTAGTTAGGGTTTCTGATTTTCGGGCTTCTGGAAAATACCAGCACCGCTTTTTGCGCTTCAACCCTTATAGTTGCAAAGCCACCCCTTCACACCAAGTAGATATGACTTTGTCAAAAAACAATGTTTTTAAGAATTTTACAGTGTAATTAGGGTCTCGGATTTTTGGGCTTTTGAAAAATACCAACACTGCTTTTTGCGCTCCAACCCTTACAGTTGAAAAGCAACCCCTTCACACCAAGTAGATATGACTTTGTCAAAAAACTATGTTTTTTAGAATTTCACAGTGTAATTAGGGTCTCCAAGTTTTGCGCTCCTGAAAAATACAAACACAGATTTTTGGTCTCCAACCCTTGCAGATGAAAAGCAATCCCTGGACACTACGAAGATATGACTTTGTCAAAAAATAATGTTTTTTAGAATATTACAGTGTGAATAGAGTCTCTGCTTTTTGGACTAATGAAAAATGTAAACAACGCGTCTTGCGCTCCAATTCTTACAGTTGAAAAGCCACCCCTTGACACCAAGTAGATATGACTTTGTCAAAAAAACAATGTTTGTAAGAATTTTACAGTGTAATTAGGCTCCCTGAGTTTTGGGCTCCTGATAAATACCAACACCGATTTTTGGGCTCCAACCCTTACAGTTGAAAAGCCACCCCTTGACATCAGGTAGATATGACTTTGTCAATAAACTATTTTTCTAAGAATTTTACAGTGTAATCAGGGTCTCTGTGTTTTGAATTCCTGAAAAATACAAGCACTGATTTTTGGGCTCCAACCCTTACAGTTGAAAGGCAACCCCTTGGCACCAAGTAGATGTGACTTTGTCAAAAAATAATGTTTTTGTGAATTTTACAGTGTAAATAGTGTCTCTGAATTTTGGGCTCCTGAAAAATACCACACCGATTTTTGGGCTCCAGGCCCTTCACACCAAGTAGATATGACTTTGTAAAAAAATAATGTTTTTCAGAATTTTACAGTATAATGAGTCTCTGATTTTTGGGGTCCTGAAAAATGCCAACACCGCTTTTTCCGCTCCAGCCCTTACAGTTGAAAAGCCACCCCTTGACACCAAGCAGATATGACTTTTTCAAAAAACAATGTTTTTTAGAATTTCACAGTGTGGGTAGGGTCTCTGAGTTTTGGGCTCCTGAAAAATACCAACATTTATTTTTGGGCTCCAACCCTTACAGTTGAAAAGCAACCCCTGGACACCACGAAGATATGACTTTGTCAAAAAATAATGTTTTTTATAATTTTTTAGTGTAAATAGAGTCTCTGATTTTTGGCCTAATGAAAAATACCAACACCGCTTTTTGCGCTCCAACACTTACAGTTGAAAAGCCACCTCTTGACACTAAGTAGATATGTCTTTGTCAAAAAAACAATGTTTTTAAGAATTGTACAGTGTAATTAGAGTCTCTGAGTTTTGGGCTCCTGATGAATACCAACAAGGATTTTTGGTCTTCAACACTTACATTTGAAAAGCCACCCCTTGGCACCAAGTAGATATGACTTTGTCAAAAAGCAATGTTTTTTAGAATTTCACAGTGTAATTAGAGTCTATAACGTTTGGGCTCCTGAAAAATACCAACACTGCTTTTTGCGCTCCAACCCTTACAGTTGAAAAGCAACCCCTTCACACCAAGTGGATATGACTTTTTCAAAAAACAATGTTATTCAGAATTTGACAGTGTAATTAGAGTCCTTGATTTTTGGGCTTCTGAAGAATAACAACACTGATTTTCGGGCTCCAACCCTTACAGTTGAAAAGCAACCCCTTCACATCAAGTAGATATGACTTCGTAAAAAAATAATGTTTTTTAGAATTTCACAGTGTTATTAGGGTCTCTGATTTTTAGCCTCCTGAAAAATACTAACACCGCTTTTTGCGCTCCAGCCCTTACAGTTGGAAAGCCACCCCTTGACACCAAGTAGATATGACTTGGTCAAAAAACAATGTTTTGCAGAATTTCACAGTGTAATTAGGGTTTCCGAGTTTTTGGCTCCTGAAAATTACCAACACCGATTTTTGGGCTCCAACCCTTACATTCGAAAAGCAACCCCTGGACACCAGGAAGATATGACTTTGTCAAAAAATAATGTTTTGTAGAATTATACAGTGTAAATAGAGTCTCTGATTTTTGTGCTTCTGAAAAATACCAAGACCGATTTTTGGGCTCTAATCCTCACAGTCAAAAAGCCACCCCTTGACACCAAGTGGATATGACGTTGTCAAAAAACAACGTTATTTAGAATTTCACAGTCTAATCAGGGTTTCTGATTTTCGGGCTCCTGAAAAATACCAACACCTATTTTTGGGCTCCAACCCTTACAGTTGAAAAGCAACCCCTTGTCACCAAGTAGATACGACTTTGTCAAGAAATAATGTTTTTAGAGTTTCACAGTGTAATTAGAGTCCTGATTTTTGAGCTCCTCGAAAATACCAACACCAATAATTTTCCGAATTTTGGGGCTTGTTTTGCTTCTTGAGATGTAGGGGTAGTTTCGACAACAAAAAAATGTAGGCGTTCGACAGCCCATGAAAAGCCTTACACTACTTTCTATTTTGTATTTTCCAGGTTTGAGTTTTTACTAAAGGGTTGGCTTTTTTGTACATAGGTGTCTTTTCGGAAAAATTTGTTTTGTGCATTCGAGAGCCCAAAGTATACTTAAAATTCTGAAGCACTTTGTTTTTTTGCAGATTATTTTTTTTGCAAGGGGTGGTTTTTCTGTTCATAGGGGGTGGTTTTTAAATTTTTTTCTTCATGAATTCAAGGGCCCAAAATAAGCCCAAAGTTATGGTGTACTTCGTTTTTTCCGAGTTTGAGTTGTACATTGGGGGTAGTTTTATTTTCAGTAGGGGTTGTTTTTGCAATTCGGTTGTTAGCGCATCCAAGAGCCCAAGAAAAGCCCGAAATTTTGTCTTGCTTGATTTTAATTCTTTTTTAATTTTTATTTTGTGGAGGTGCTGGCTTGAGTCAAGTCAGCACCTCCACTCCAAATTTTAATTTTCAAAAAAAGTAGTGGAGCCCAAAAATCGGCAATACAGCCCAAAAAAAGCCCAAAATTCTGATACCAAGAAATTTGAGAATTTCGATTGTGGAGTTGCTAGCTTGAAGGACCTCTCAAAGGAAGGTGTAGCAGGGTGTCGGAAGAACCTGCTCATTTATAGATGTGTCTGTAAAGAGACAGCATCCAATCAGCGTTACTTATCGACGGCCTAGATTGATTACCGGAAAGCTTTCGTTTCAACCTTCCATAGACTTTATCAGCTGTCGGTTGGAAAGCTTAGAGGTTCAGCCACACGTCACGAGGTACATAGAGAGTTTAATGCTGCTTTGGAAGACCTGATTTACTATCACATCTGGAAAACATCGTGTGATCACTAAAGGCACTTTCGGTCTGACTTAGTTCTTCTTGACATCGAGAAACAAACCGTATTCGTTATCGAATTTAGGGCACCAGCTGAAAAGAACTTCATAGCGAAGGAGGAAGAAAAGAGGGAGAGGTATGAGGACCTTATAAGGGAGCTGCGACGGTTTTATCCGAAATATTCTGTTAAGCTGATCGTCTTGATTATCGGCGCTCTTGGAGGTGCCATGGCTTTACTGGTTAATAGCCTGATAAGCATCCCTGCGTGTCTACAAAATGCTGAGACACTTGCGAAGAAAATGTAGAAGGCTGTCGTCCTTGGATTTTAAGTCGAAAAGTTCAATCAAGCAAATAAATAACAGTCCTAACCTACATTCGAGTGTATTAGCATTACATTTCTACCATTTAGAGTGGATTTTGGTATGAGTTCCACCCATACGTCGCAGTTTTACTATAAAGAACAATGCAGTCGACGAATTCTAGATTAATAAATTAATGACTAATGTATAAAGGTGTTAGTGATTGATGGCCTTGGGTCTTTCTAAAATTCATATAACACGAGGGCTGTTTGATAAGTCAGTGACTTTTTAAAATTTTCTTGTGCAGTAACTTTAAATGCACCACTGATCCCGTCAACGCCATCCATGAATAGACTACTTTAAATTTTCAGCAAACTGGGTTATTTATTTTGTGTTTGATAGCCATTGAAAGGGGAGAACCTCGTGAATGTTAACAAAAATGGAAAAAAGTGAATTTCGTGTGCTGATTAATCCCTAAAGAGGTCATCACGCCAGAAATCGTCATTAAAATACATGAAATGATATTGGATGATAGGTTGTAGACATCTCAACTGAGCGGGTACATCACATTTTACATGAATATTTGGACATGAAAAAGCTATCTGCGAGATGGGTGCCGCGATTTCTCACATTCGACCATAAGCGCAACCGTGCGCCCACTTCAAAGAAGTGTTTAGCGATGTTCAGCCGCAATCCGAACGAGTTTTTGCGTCGTTTCCTAACCGTTGGCGAAACATGAATCAACCACAACACACCAGAAACCAAGGAACAATAACGAAAGTGGGTTTCTCCGGGTGAACGTGCACCAAAGAAGGTTAAGGTGGGTCTGTCGGCCAACAAGGTCATGGCCACAGTTTTTGGGATGCACGCGGTATCACTCCCCTCGATTACCTTCAGAAGGGTAAAACGATCAGCGGCCAATATTGTTCAGAGCTTCTGGACAAATTCGATATTGATTTCAAGCAAAAACGACGGCATTTGTCGAAGAAAAAAGTGCTGTTCCATCAGGGCAATTCAAGGGTGCACACGTGTGTAGTCACGATGGCAAAAATCCATGAATTGGGCTACAAACTGATACCTCATCCAGCATATTCTACAGATTTAGCCCCCTGCTACTATTTCCTGCTTCCAAACTTGAAGAAATGGCCGGGCGGTAAGAGATTTGGGTCGAATGAAGAGGTCATCACCGACACAAACGCCTATTTTGAGGGCCTTGAGAAAATCTATTATTTGGAAGGAATACAAAAATTGGAAAAACACTGGACTAAATGTATCGATCTAAAAGGAGATTATATTGAGCAGTAAAACGCTCATTTGCCGAAAAAAAATCTTTCATTCGAAAGGTCACTGATTTATCAAACAGCCCTCGTATTTATCAAGCCTTTCCCTGGTTTCAGTGATGGTTTTTTACGCAAAAAATAATGCTTAATCAGCACACGAAATTCACTTTTTTCCATTTTCGAAAACATTCACGAGGTTCTCTCCTTTCAATGGCTATCAAACACAAAATAAATTATCCAGCTTGCGCAACATTTAACAGTAGTCTATCCATAGATGGCGCTGACGGGATCAGTGGTGCATTTAAAGTGACTGCGCAAAAGAATTCAAAAAGTCATTGACTTACCAAACAGCCCTCGTAGAGATGTTCACAATAAAGAAGTCCGAATCTCAACAAGCATTTTGGATTTTTTGTTACTTTTGGGTTAAAAATTATTCATTTATAAACAATTCATATAAGCTAATTTTCCATAAATAGTAATTTTACATTTTTATATGAATTGTGTTTCTAAATCTAAAAATATTGTAAATGTTTATTAAAGACACATCCCAGTATGAACAAAAAATACTCATTTTAATTAGCCGGATCTTTTGTATTCTGTATAATTTTGCGTTATGAACTTCGCGATGAGCGACCTCTAAATATTATCCGAATTATCTCTCCTTCCACGAGCACCCTAGGCATAACATTTATTTTTTTATCTTGATTCTACACGCCAAGAGCTTCAATTCGAGCCATCCCCGAAGAAAATTGGACTAAAAGAAAAGCTTCCAGCATAGTGGTCTATATGTATAACCAAATTTTCATATTTGTTATTTTTCTTATTTTTTAACCCTTTACCTTTACCCTCAAATGATTGTTTGTTAAAAATGTAGAGCTTAACGGGAAAAAAGATTTTTCCCAAGGTTCCCAGTATTTTTCTACGCTCCCCAGTGATCACTGCATAGGGCGAATACAAAATCTCAGGGTCGTGGCTTATACACTTTTTTTAGGTGAGGTAAGGAGCGGATAAACGCTGGCACGAGATTATAAGGATTTCCTGCGAAACCCTAAAAAAGTAAAAAAATTCGCAAGCAGCTTCAAAGAATAAAAAAAATCGCACGATCAATTTATGACACCCTGCACAATTTGGTTCCAATAGGTACAAGGGTGTATACCCCTATTCGGAACACACACGCATACATTCAGTTATACAGAATATTTTTTAAATCTTGAAACAATGAAATATCTCAAGAAATATGCACCCAACGAGAAAAATGTTCGAATAAAAACTTTTTATTTTCGCGGCGGGAAAGCGAACCCGCAAAAATTTACCTCTCACCTCACTCCCTGGGGGGCGAGAGGAGGGTAACTTTAAAATGTTAAATGGGAACCTATATTTTTTATTGCAGATTCAGATTCTCCATTGAAAAATATGTAAGTCCTATTTGAAAATTTTTTTCGATTCGCGCCAGATGGCGATGATTAAGCCGAGATAACCGACAAAAACTATTCTAATCTTTATTATTCGCGTGTATCGCGGATTCTAATTCATTTTCTAAAAATTTGTTTGTTCTTTTTGATTGATTTGCATATGATATTTTCATTTCTGCAAAGAATAGTTTAGAAATGTTAATTGATTATTGAAAATGCTCTCTGCGAATTACGGCCCTCAGAAACAGGCCTGTCGTAATTTGAGAGAATGCCGTTCATGGCAAAAGAATATGAAATAATGGAATTATTATAAATTATTATTAAATTATAAAATTATAATTATTATCAAATATCACATGTTATTAATATTATTAATAATTTTTGGATTTTCAATTGTAAATTTTCAAAACTGAATACTGTACAACTTTAAAAGATTTGCAATTCAAAGTTCTACAATTTTGAAGAGTTACAATTGACAATTATTGGATGTTGAAAATATAGAATTACAATTATTAAATTTCCAAAAATTCCATTTTAAAGGTATGTAATTTGGAACATTTATTTGCAATAGTTCAATTTTGAAGACTTACAATGGAAAATTCTTCAATTTCAAGGATTTGCAATTTAAACCCCTTGAATTTTGAATATTTATAATTGAATTTAGATTTTTAGATTTTTTAGATTTTAGATTTTTAATTTGAATTTAGAAGGTGCATAAATAAAAATTCTTAAATTTTGATGATTACAAAGATCAAAAGGCAAGAGTTTCAAATTCTAAATCATCCAAATGCCTGTAATATAAAATGTAAATCATTAGAATTGCAGAATTATTCATTGTTTAACATAAATCTTATCGTTTTTAATTGCAAATGTTTAAAATTAGGAAAACTTCAATTTTAAATATCGGCAATCCAAATTTTTACAAGTTTGAAGAGTTGCAATTAAAAATTCTTCAATCTTAACGAGTTATAATTTACACTTATTGAATGTTGAAAATATGGAATTACAATTATTCAATTTTAAAGAATTCTATTTTAAAAGTATGTAATTTGGAACTTTTTTTTGGAATAGTTCAACTTTGAAGACTTACGATGGAAAATTCTTCAATTTTAATGATTTGCAATTTAAAAGCCTTCAATTTTGATGATTTACAATTCAAAGCACTTGAATTTTGAAAGGTTTATAAATATCCATTCTTAAATTGTGATGATTTTGAAGATCAAAAGTCAAGAGTTTTCAATTTTAAATCTTTCAAATTAATCAAATTGCAAATGTAAGTCGTCAAAATTGCAGAATTTTTAATTGTAAAACAGAAAAGTTATAATTTTCCATTGTAAATATTTCAAATTGGGAAATATTCCATTTTAAAGATCAGCAATTCAAATTTTTACAAGTTTGAAGAGTTACAAAAAAAAATCTTGAATTTTAAAAATAAAGATTTGAAAATTATTCAATCATTAAGACATGTATTTGAAAGAAATGTAATTTTAAACGATTTTTTAAATTAATTAATTTTTAAGAATTACAATTGGAAATACAGCAATGTTAACAACTTTCAATTTTGAATATTTGCGGTTGAAGACTCTTCAGTATTATTGTCATTATTAATATGATTATCAATAATTATTTTATGTATTTTAAACTGTTATTTAAATCAGCCAAGTAGATATTAATGTTATAAATTTCGGCAAATTTTAAGTCGAACTTTTTTTTTAACCGAAAATATAGATAAGAATGTTATACCTGTTATTAAATTTTATAAATAACGAATAATACGAAATTACAGTAACGGCGAAACTCGAAATTATTGACTAAAAATTAAAACGTTTCAAACATACTGCATATAATAAAATATTACAAAATAAATTTTTTAAATGTTAAGTCTGAAATAAATTACTAAGTTTTACATAAACTTAAATATTAAATAATAAATTTAACAAATGTTTAAACTCAAATAAATCATGTGATCCTCTTAACAGTGGTAATTAGACTAGTAACAACGCTGTTGATAATTAATATAATTTTAATTAATTTCGTTTAAAAATGTCCAACTAATTGTTTCCGCTTTAAACAAATCAAAAAATTTAAGAACATTGTTTACTCATTACATTGTTCAACAATATAACTCCTTTTTATTTTAATTTGGTCATTAATAATAAAATTAAAGACTTTCAAAAATAATGTTGCATTTTGCAACTTAAAATTATGCAATTACGGCGTTTCTCGATATACACTGGAACTTGGATTGAAGCAGACCGGATTTACGCCGTTCTGAGAATTGATGCCGCGGCAGTTTCGTGATGCGGGGAGCGCGGGAGGGGCGGCTCAGTCAAGCTCCGCGCGTTAGTTGCATCAGGTTACGTCATCCGTAAAAATTCAACAGAAATTATTCAAGCGGCCCTGTCTGTTTACGTTCGGACGGTCTAGAAATAGGGTCAAGGTCAATGCAAGCCATGCCCGAAACCGTTCTTAATTCCAAGTTCCAGTGTACAAACCTTATTCATCGGGATTGGCCCTCTCGCTCAAATCGCAGCTCGCCAATCTTTGCAGTTAACGATGTTTTCCAAAAATTATGCAGTAATTATTTTCAAAGTTATGAACAATTGAAAAAAAATTGTTTCATTAATTAGGTGTATCTTTTTTGCACGATTTCAGCAATATAAAAAAGTAATTTTTCGATTTTATGCAGTTAACGGTGTTTTTCTAAATCGCGGCAGATCTACTATTTAATATTCACTTTTCTCCATGTGACGGTAACAATAACTAGTTCCTTTTAAAAACTAACTTACCCATCACTGCAATTATCTAGCAGTTATATGTATAACGCTTCCTTTGATCTCAAAAGCCGTTGAAAAATCGTAAATAATGAGAAAAATGAAGATTGAGTAGGGATCTAAAGTTTATAGACGTGTAAAGGAAACATCGATTAGCTCTTTTTCTCTGGCGCAGTGCGCTAACAAGTAGCCATTGTGAGGCCCGTGTCGAGATGCTACTTGACAGCCACGAAGTCCCCTTGAACGGACCCTCTTCTGATCATCTCCCTCTTATGCATTTCCACTCTTCTCTCATCCATACACTATACAACATTCATCCAATTTCCAATATGTGTGTCCACATGCATACGCCCATTATTAATACTGCTTAACTTTACGATCTCTTGAAAACCCTCTACCTTTACCTCTGCCTCTGGGTCTTACGGCCTTACGGGCCCCGACCCGACGGAGCTAATAGAACCGAAATTATAACAGGCCGATGAGCATGCGTCGACTGCTCTTATTCCGCCTCGCTGCGGCCAAAGAAGAGGACAAAAAAAGGACAAAGCACTGATTCCTTAAGCCCTTTAAAGCTTACGACCTCGAGTGTCCTCCAAGATCTGCAGTGTTTCAATCTTCAAATCTAGACCCTAGACTCTGGAGTCTGGAGAGTCTAGACTCTAGACTCTAGACTCTTAGATCTCAGTGGTCTCTCAGGAAAAAAATCAGATGTTATGGTGTAATGTTGGAGAGCAGACACATTGCGAAAGTATTTTTGTTCTTGGAAATTCGGCTTAAATGGCGCTAGATGTTCTTCTGGTTGATAAATGGGTCTTGACATGTTTAAGACGATTCTGAATAGTGAGGAGGTGTGGTGAATCTTTTCATAATTTGTCGCTATTAGGTCAGTCTTTTGAGAAGAGGCATGTTATTAGCATAATTGTTCACTTCTTCTTTATGGCCTGATGACCTGATAACAAGTTTTTTATATTTGTGTCCTTTTATTTTATTAGCCTTCCTAAAAATCGAGTAAATTAATTTCGAAAGATAGAATCTTTTTTCTGGGCTTCTACAGACTGAGGAAAAAATTATCTTGAATCCAAAAAAACGTAGTTGATTCAAAGAAATGATATTACTGGATACGTCATGTAAAACATTTTTTCAATTCAAAGAAATGGTTTTATATGAACCAAATGTATGGAATTATTGTTGCAAATAAATATTTATTTCAGTCAGTGAAATATTAACTATGCGACGGAAGGTTTTTATTGGTTGAAAGAAATACAAGATTTGTCTTTAAAAAAGTGATAGTTGATGTAGGCAAACGTGATTTTAAATGAGGAAAATATTTCCTTCAAACAAATCCAAATCCATCAGCTGAAGTAAAAGGTTTTCTTAATGGGAAGATGTGATTCCTTGATTTAAAGAAGCGTACCCTAAATTTTATCAAATATTTCTTGGAAGTAAGGAAATGGGTTTTTCATGTGAGTAAATATTTCGGTGATCCTAAAATGTGATATATTGTTCAGGATACGTTGAAAAAATATTAATTGATTCAAAGAACCAAGTCCTTGATTCAAAGAAAACAGAGAATTATTTAAAAAACAACGTGAGTTATAACGAGAAACGCAGCTTAAAATGAAAGAAATATTCCATTCAGCCACAAAAATATCAATGTTGTTTAAAAAATTTGAATAGCTGAAATAGAAAAATTTTAATGTAGCAATTGGTCAGAAGTTCAACGTAATAATAATTATTATTATAAGTTAATATTTAATACTCCTGGAAGAATAAAAACTACTAGAAGTTGCTAAACAGGAATTAAGTATCGAAAGAAATATTTATTTAGAATGATCCAATTCGTTTTCATAAACTAAATAAACGTTTTTTCCCATGGATATCATGCAAATTTTATTGAAATTAATTTTGCTTGCACTGCAGTAAATGTATAATTACGATTGTTTCCCAAAAAATAGATCAATATTAAATTTAAAAAATATTTTTAACTCTATATAATTATTTACTTGCAATAATCGTGTCAAATCTCAGCATCGTATACATATTTTTTTCAATTCGATGAATAATTGTTTATATGGCAAAAGTATTTCTTTCAGTCAAAAAATCCTAAATTTATTACTTGATACATACATGGATGAATTACTTAATTTAAGTAAGTTCTTTGAGTCGAGGCATAACTTTTTTGCCACAAAACAATATTTAATCAACTGCAGTAAACCAATCCTTGGTTCAATGAAAAGAAACCAATCTCTCTAAATCGGAAATAGTGAAATATTACTATTTCATAGTGAAATTTCACTAATTGAATTAGCGAGAAGTCGGTCACTACGAATTAGTGTAAAACTACTAATTCAATTAGTGAAAATATTCCACTAAATAAATTAGTGAAATTTCACTAACCAAATAGTGATTTCGGAGGTAAAATATCCACTACTTAATAGTGGAAAATCACTATTTAAATAGTGAAAAGTTACTAATAACGCAGTGAAAAAAAATTATTTTTAAAAATTAAGTAAAAAGAAATGATCAATTAGAAATAAATTCACGCATTTATAATCCTATTTATTTATTAAATTGAAAAAGTGTATATTACAAAAGACTTTCTTTCAAACTTTTCTTTAGAATCTAAAATTATAAAAATATCGCAAAGAATTCCCGTACAGCCGAACGCATTGTGTTTTTTCAATGTAAACACCACCATTGAATTTACAATATAAAATTAGACACTAATAACTGGGACACTAGGAAACTTTAGAAAACTCTGAAACTATATGGAAACTGGGAAAAGATAACACACATATTTCCGTGAGAGCCACCATAACCTCGAAATGAATACGACGCTTAGCTTCTTTAGAACTATATCACTGGTTTATTAAAATGTTTTATTTCACCGTCTCGAGACACTAATAATTGGGACACTAGGAAACTTTAGAAAACTCTGAAACTGTATGGAAAACTGGGAAAAGATAACACACAAGTTGTTGTCCTCCAGACAAGCGATGTAACCATTACGATGAAACCATACGAAGTACGCAGTCTGCGCCAACGCCGCTCAGCCGTGATCACGTGATCATGGCGTCTATCTGTATTTCACTATTTAAATAGTGAATAAAATTCACTAATTGGAAATAGTGAAACTTTCACTATTTTCCCAGTAAAAGTCCACTAATTCAATAGTGAAAACCTAAAAAATCACTATTTCACTAGTGAATCATTCAGTCACTAATTCAATTAGTGAAATTTTCACTATTCCAGATTTAGAGAGAAGTAGCGCATTTTCTTGGATTCAGTAATTTTTTCAGTGCGTTATAAATTTAAATCAGTCAAAACTTGATTGATTAAATCAATCAAGCATGCTTTGCTGAAAAATCAGCCATATAAACTGAAAAATAGTCGTTTTAACAGATGAATCAGTCAATATTGTTCACTGAATCAAATAGTCACTTGAAATGACTGATTTCCTATCGATAAAAGTGTCGTTACTGATTGAATCGATTCGACTTTATCAGTCAAAAATAAATCTTCTGGGTTACAAACTCTCTTTTTGGTTGAATCCAACTCTTTTTGGTCTAAAATTAAAATCTTCTTTCGTTGAAATGTCAACTATTACATTTTTTGTTACTTAATGATTTATCATTTTAGTTTAAGAGTCATCTGTTTGGTTGAAAATATAACTATTTGTTTGGAAATTCGTATTATTTTGTCAAATTCCACAGTTTTTTATTTAAATTTAAAATGTTTTTAAATATCAACTGTTTTTGATTTAAAATTGAAATCTTTTTTTTTAATATCTTGGTTCAAACAAAAATTCTTGGCGAAAAATTCATTTTTTGTTTCAAAATTCAACTACTTGGTTGAACTACTTAATTATAAATCTATTCCCTTGCTTAATGATGTATAGTTTTAATCGAAAATTCATCTGTTTGTTTAAACTGTTAACTATTTTGTTGACAATTATTTTGTTGTTGTTGAAAATTAATCTTTCTTAGTTGAAAATTCAAAGTTTTGGTTGAAACTTCATGTATTTTGTTGAAAATTTATCTTTTTTGGAACAAAATTGATGTTCATGACGGAAAATTCATTTTTTTGTTTAAATATTCAACTACTTGGTTGAAAGTTTGAATTGCTTTGTGGAAAATTTATTCTTTTGATTATTGATTTATCATCTTAGTTGAATATTCATCTGTCTGGTTGATAATTAAACTATTTTGTTGAAAATTTTGTTGTCTTTTTTGGTTCAATTTAAATCTTTTTTGTAGAAAAATAATATTTTTGATTGAAAGTTCTCGTATTTTGTTGTAAATTCATCTTTCTTGGTATAGAAAAGTAATCTTCTAGATTGAAAATTCAACTAGTTAGTTGACAGTTGAACTACTTGTTAAAAATTTATTTTTCTGGCTGAAGATTCATGATTTTTTTAAATTCATCTCTTTTGTCTTTGTTATTTGAAAATTTAATTATGCCATTTTTGCTTGAAAATGGACCTTTTTTAGATGAAAATTCGACAGATTGGATCATTGAAAATGACCTGATTTGATCAGAGAGCGAAATTGATTGAATTGAAAAGATACTTTTGGCTGATTTGACAGTCGTCGAAATCGTATTATTTGAATAAGTCAAAATGGACTTGGAATCAGTTATTTCGACTGATTTCAAATTTAGATTGTAAGAAATCTCTTTCCATGATTTCTGTCCTTATTTGCTTTCAAAGAAGAATGCTTTTTTCCTTATTATCACAACTTTTACAAGAGTTGGTTAACGATTTTGCTAGTTTCGTATGCCTTTAACAATGGAAGGTGCATCGTGTAAAATCGATTCTACACGACTCGTAACGCTTCCCAAGTTCCGTTCAGCTGGCTTCCGTTCCTCACTAAAGTTTTTGAAGCGAAAAACGCGAATCGAAACGAGTCATTGGCTTCCTTGCTCGATTACAAGGATACTTACCCGCAAATTGAATAATGTTGATTTTATTCCGATTATAGTTGAATTTACAAGTTGAAAAATTTATTTTATTCCTGAGAGTCAGACAAGTTTAATAAGTGGATAAATCATTCGATTGGTATTGCTGATTAACATAGAGGAAATTCAAATAGTTTACGCACTTTACCATTTCTTTCTTATAAAATACTAGATTGTCTAATTAACAAATTAAAATATATGCTTAAATTTATTATACAAACAAATAATTTTAATTATAATAGGATTTCAGAATTCTGCAACTTTAATTTAAATATAATTTTTTATCCCAGTAGCAATTAGTATAATAAATAAATAAATAATTAAAGTGATTTTGAATTTTATATCGTAATAATATGGCCTTCAAAGACATTCTGGAATTCTGAGACTTACTGATGTCTTCTATTTTCGACACTGATCCATTTTGCAAATGTTTAAAATTTTAATCAGTCAAAATTTGACTCATTAAATTAATCAAGCATGATTTGACTGGAAAGTCAAACATTTCTAGTGCCATAACAGTACTTTTAACAGATGAATCAGCCAATATTGCTGAATGAACCAGTCAGTCAATCAAAGTGACTGCTTTTCAGTCAATGGAGGTGACTGATTTGTCTGATACATACAATGAAACAGTAAAATTATTTTTAAATTGAAATTCGCATTAAAATTCATGGATTTTAATCAATTATTTAAATTTACCATAAGTGACATAAATTGCGACATAAATTTACCATAATTTACGGATTAGATCAATTAAAATTACTGATTTAATTAGTTAAAATTATTGATTACGTCATTCAAAATGACTTTATTTGGAACATTCAAAATTACTGATTCCGCCAGTCGTTACTGATTAAAAGAAATTGTCTTCATTGGTAGAAAATAAATCGTCTTGGCTCAAATTCCATTTTTTTGTGAAATTTGGCTCTTTTTGATTTAAAATAAAAAATTTTTTTTTTTGAAATATCTACTATTTTAGTTGAAAATTCATCTGTTTAGTTGAAAATTGAACTATTTTATTCAAAATTCATTTTTTTTATTGAATATTAATTTTGTTAACTGAATATTGAACTATTCCATTTTGTTGTTGTTGAAATTTGATCTTTTTTAGACAAAAATTCAACTATTTGGTTAAGGATTAAACTATTTAATTGATAATTCATATTTTTGATTGAAAATTCAACTACTTAATTGAAAGTTAAACTAATTCGTTAAAAATTTATTTTTTTGTTGTTGTTAACAATTCATCATTTTGGTTAAAAAATTATTTCTGTGGTTGATAATTTAACTCCTTTGATGCAAATTCAACTATCCCTCTTTTGGTTGAAAAATTATGTTCTTTAGTTGGAAATTCATGTACTTTGAAATTTATCTGTTGGATTGAAAGTTAACCTATTTTATTTGAAAATTTAACTTTGTGGTTGAAAATTGATCTTTTTTGGTAGAAAATTAATCTTTTTGTTTAAAATTTATTCTTTTCGTTAATGATTTATTATTTTAGTTTGGTTAAAAATTAATCTTTCTTGGTTGATAATTCAAGTATTCGGTTGAAAGTTGAACTAGTTTGTAAAAATTCGTTTTTTTGTTGTTGAAGATTCATAATTTGTGTTGAAGGTTAATTTTTTTTAAACATTTAAATATTTTTTTGAAAATTAATTTTTTTTGTCTTATTAACTTTGTTATTAAAAATTTCACTGTTCCATTTTTGGTTGAAAATTGACCTTCTTTTGACGAAAATTCAACAGATTGTACAATTTTAAATGACTGATTTCTTCAGTGAGTAAAATTGACTGTTTTTCAAAGTCACTTTAAACTGATTTGTCAGTCATCGAATTCGCATTATTTGAATCAGTCAAAATTAACTTCGAATCAGTCACTTTTACTGATTCAAATTTAAAGTGTACGGAATTTTCCGAAGACCCTTTTCCAGATTTTTCTGTGTTAACGTTACGGAAAATTCCGCAATTCAATTTCAAAAATGTATAAATAAACATTCTTAAATTTTAATGATTTTGAAGATCAAAAGTCAAGTTTTCAAATCGGAATCTTTCAAGTTGCAGAAATTTGGAATGTACCATAAAATGAGGCTAACATAAGCTGCGCGTGAGGGGGGGGGGCTCACCAGCAACTTTGTTTTATTTAATTAATTATTTATCTCTTTCTCTGAATAACAAATTTTAGTTTGTATAAAAAAACTCGTGAAATACTTGACTTGCAGAAATCTGTGGAAATTTGTGCAATACGATAAATTTTTCGTTCTGGAGAATGACTTTTGTGCGAATTTTTGTTTTTGTTGGGGAAAGTGGTATTTTATTATAAACCAAACGAAAAATTATTTTCCTTAAAGTCTATTTAAGAGATAAACAATATATTTGACAACTTTCAAAAAGTATAAAATCTATCAAATTATAAGATGTGTTATAATAACATATGTCTTACTTACTTTTATGTAAGGTTAAGAATAAATCTGGTTGACAGTAAACAGATAATTTAACGTTTCTATAAGTTTTAGCAAATTTGTTTGCTAAAAATGATTCGCAAACTTATAAATAATTACTTTTTTTGTCAAGTTTTTCCTTCCAAGGGCTTCTTTTTTTACTTTTTTATGAGTGAGCGTCTTTACCCCACATTGCATGCAGTAAAGTCGCTCACACTCCAAAGGAAGATAAACAGTTTTTTATGAATTAAATATATGTTTCTTTTTTATAGTAAGAAGAGGTTTAGATAGAGATTATATGTTTGAAGCGTCAATACCAAATTTAAGTTTCTTCTTCCACTTTGTTGTAAAAAACAAAACAAAAACTAGCCTCTTAGCCCCATTTTACGGCAAATTACCAAATTGTCAGAATTTTTAATTGTAAAACTTCAAAGTTTTGCAATTTTTAATAGTTTTAATTAAAATTTCAATTTTTAATATTTATATTTTGAAGGTATGTAATTTTCAACTTTTTTTTGAAATATCTCAATTTTAAAGATTATGCACAACGATCTAGCCGAAGTATCGTTTGGATCGTCTATAAATGAAATACTGCATTGTCTTTTGAATATATCATTTGCAAATCAATTTATTATTAAAGGCGTTGTCATTTAATTACTGCAACTATAGGTCAATGCGATTATAATGAAACAATGTACAATCAATGTTCTAAGAAATGTAAGGAAATGGAAAGAAAGTTTGTAGACTGTAGAACAGTGAATTTTAAAATCCTGATTTTACCTGCTTGAGTTTATTATTTTGTTTTATTTTCAATAAATTATTATATTTATTTTATTATAATAATTTTTCGTCTTATTTATTCTACAATTTAGAAAAGTGGTTCTGCTGGTTCTGCTGCACTTTAAAACATCCTGCTATTCATTCGCACGTTCTTGAGAGAAATAAAGCTGTATCTATCTTCAGCATAGGTTTTGGTTAGATTGACAAACTTTTCTGTTCGTTTCCTTATTTTTATTTATAAATAAGGAGCGTAAATCGACTTTTCCATCGTCATTATTATCATCTTCATCATTTTTTGACTTTTCCGAATTTCCAAATTTACTTAGAGTCTTGTTGAATAAAAAAACATTAAAGAGATGTATAGAGAACCTTTTAAGGAATAAAATGAGCCAAATGATGCAGCCAAATTTGGTTGCTTTCTGCGAAGATCCCGCATCAAACCAGTTATATTGCCGTCTGTCATTCTGATAATTACATCTTTTTTTCATTTTACAATAATTCTCACGAAAATATTCCGAGGTTTCAGTTAGGGACTCTGCATCGTGTTTCCTCCGTTTGGATCAAAATATTTCACCAACTATGTCGTCCTTTTCTGGACTATATTTAGAGGCTTATACAGCTATCTTTTCAACTTGATTAATTTCAATAATAATACGAAATTTATAATGAGTTATCATTAGTTTATTATGAGTTACTTTGAATTTCACAACAATACTACAAAATTCAAATTTGAAAGCTGAAATTCTACAAGACGGGACTTCAATCTCGAAAACCCTTGTCTCTGATACTTCTTCCTCCACGGTCTTATTGGCATTTTTCGGAAGCTTTCCTTCTCTGGTATATAAATTTCCTGTCAAAACCGTTGATATTCACCGGATATTTGTCAAAAAATGTCCAATAATATTTGACATCTAAAGCGAAAACCTCGATCGTTTTCCGTCACCACATATAAGATGAACAAAACAAATGAAAATTCGAACTATCGGATCGGAAAATTTACTCACATTCAAACGGGATCGAACGATAACGAGACATTCTCGTCTTGTTATGGATCACTGAAAACTCTTCAATTTAATATGTATAATAGAAATAAATAATGCAATTTCAAATGCCTTTTTGGGAATAGTTTAATTTTGGGGGAAAAAACTAAAAATTATTCAATTTTGAAGATTTTAAAGTAAAATTTGTTCAATTTTATATATTTGCAATTGAAATTTTTTTTATTGTGAAGGGAAAAATGACAGCGTTGATTTATTGTTTGGAAAGTCCGATTTATTATTATTACAAGCTTTTACTTGACTTGCTATATGGGTATGTTTGTGAGCCATTTTATAATTACGTTCCCTCTTTTTATTAAATTTGAATAATAGCTTCTTTTTTAAACACAGTTTTGAAATATATATTATTTTGTACATATGCAACATATGTTTACGTATATAAAAAAAAATTGGATCTGTAATTGATTCCTTTTGTTCAGAAACTTCACCAACACCAACAAACTGTCAATCTGCATGGTAGAAAAAATCCAGAGATAAAAGCACGCGATAAGTGAGTGGAAACATAGGTTACGAACTTCAATGCGAAGTTTGAACAAAATCAAGGCATGAATTTGAAGATTATTATATATAATACTTTTTTTGTAAAACATGAGTTTTCCGGGCAAGATTTTTGAAGAATTTCACTAATATTCCTTTTTTGGGGAGTTTTTGTGAAATTCGTTGAAGCACGCGCGCGTCTTATCGAGAACGAATGTTCGCCTCTCACGCTCTATTCGAAAATTCCATTCTCAACTATCTTTGGACGATCTCAGTTGAAACCGAAGAGAAACGAATTGAAATCGGCACAAAGGAATCGACCGGCCGCGCAGAAAACAGACAGATGCGCTTTTAGAGGAACGGTCGATCAAAGAGGATGCTTTAGATAGTTTATAGATACTAGAGCAAACGGTGGTTATGTGCAACCGGGTATCATTTAGGATATGTAGCCCTCTCAATCCAAATACAAAAGAGAAAAAAAAACGATCTTATCGAAATAATTACTTCGTTCTCTATCGGATCTAGCAACTTCCAAAATCTTTTTCCCAGATTTCAAGATCTCTCTAATATGACTCTTCTAATTCTATTTAGGTAACGATGATTTGACAAATCCTCTTAAAAAGTGATTTCTGGTTCATTTAGAAAATATTCATTTCAAATTAGTTCTATGAATGAAGTTTCTCAATTTTGTAAATTTCCTATCCTATCCATGCAATTATTAAAAAGTGCATGGTGCCATATTCAATAATAATAATAATAGTTAGATGACATCTTTGCTGTTTTTTCGAAAGATATCGTTTTGCATTGACCCAAGTATTAAAAGTGTAAACATTTTTTTATTGGCATTAGGGTCATGCCAATACAAAAATATTGTTTACACTACTACTAATAATAATCAATTGAAGAAATGTGTGCAGCACTTTGATATACAAAATGTGAAGTGTAGATTTTTGAAGATTTCAAAAATAAAGAAGCTTTTTAAGAATTTTAAAAGGTTTCAAGAGAATTTAAAAAAGTTCTCAAAATTGCTGAGAAAATTTATACTCATTTTTTATTTTGAATAATAAATTTTAAGCATAAATTGACAAAGATTTAAAAACATGTTAAATTATTTCCTAAAAAATCGAAAAAGAATGTGCACGATTTTTAAGCAAAAATTTTCAATTAGCAAGATTACAAAGATTTTAAAAAATCGAGTAAGTTTAAAAGATATTTAGACGTTTTAGACAGATTCACAATTAATATAAAACTTCAAAAGATTTATAAAAAGTTTTAAAAAGTGTACATATTTGAATATCTGGAAATAAAATTCTTGAGGATTTTAAAAGGTTTCACGATAGTAAAGATTAATTTTAAGAGAATATTTAAAAAGACTTTAAAACATTTCAAAAGATTTCCAAAATTTTCATGACAGAATCTGGACGTTTTGAAGGCAATTATTTCAGTTCTTCAGAATTTTAATAAAAATTTTGAAAAAATTCGAATAATTCTAAAAGATACTTACAGTGTTTAAAAGCTTTAAAAATGGTTTAGAAAAGTAATTTGTAATTTGAAAATAAATCCAAAAATTTAAATCAAAATGTAAATTTTGGAAGATTTCGAAAAACATTTCGAAGCCTTTTCAGAAGTTTGAAAGGATTCAAGGAAATAAAAAACTTTTCTTGAGATTCCTGGGAAAATTTTTAATACTTTTTTATTTTGAAAAATTAATTTTTACAGAAAATTCAAAAAGGTATCAAAACATTTCGAAAGAATTTTACAAATTTTGAAAATATTTGGAAAATTTAAGGGCAATTTTTTTAATTTTCAAAGATTTTGAAAAATTTTAGGAACAGTTCTAATCAGTTTAAAAGACATTTATCCCCCAAACGTCTAAAAGTCCTAAATATCTTTTAAACTGACTTGAATTTTTCCTTAAATTTTGCAAAACCCTGAAAAATAAAAAAATTATACTTCTTCGACATGTCTGAAATCTTCAAAAGATGTTTTCAATTTTCTCAAGAATCTTAGGTAAATTATATATTTATGTAACCTTAAAAATAAATGAACAGATAAGCTTTTTAGGGTAAAAATGGAACTATTTGGTTGAAGATTCGTCTGTTTGGTTTGAAAATTAATCTGTTTTTTTAAGAATTCCACTATTTTATTGCAAATTCGTTCTTTTTTGGGTAAAAATGCAAATAGTAGAAAATTAATCATTTTTGGTTAAAAATGCAAGTGGTTGAAAATTAATCGTTTTTTTTTTATTAAAGGTTTTGAAAATTCATCTCTTAGGTTAACAATTTTAACTATTTGATTAAAAATCCGTCTTTATTGGTAGAAAATAAATATTCTTTGTAGAAAACTCATCTATTTTGTTGAAAATTCATATTTTCGTGTTAAAAAATTGAACTGTTTTGTAAAACATTAGTTTCTTTCGGAAAAAATCTTATTTGGTTAAAAATTCAACCAAACAATTGCATTTTTAACCGAAAAGGTAAAATTAATATACCAAGAAAAGAATTTTCAAACACCTTTTAAACTGACTCGAATTATTCCTGAAATTTTGAAAAATCGTCCAAAATTAAAAAATTGGCTTAAAATTTTCCGAAGTGTTTCGACACTTGTAGAAATCTGTTGAAATTTTATTTAAAAATAAATTTTTCAAAAAATAAAATCATTTGCAATTTTGTGAGGAATCTGGATAAAAAATGTTTGTTTTCTTGAAACCTTTCATAGTTCTTAAAAACCTTCGAAATCTTGAAAAATTAACCTTTTGTTAAGCATTTTTTGAAATTTTTTATTATTTTTTAATCTTTGTAAAACTTATAAAATTTCTAAATATCTTTCAAAATGATTTGAATTTTTCCTAAAATTAAAAAAAAAAATCTCATAAATGTCTAAACCCTTTGAATATCTTTTAAACTTATTGCTACTTTTCCTAAAATTTTAACAAAATTCTGCATGATTAGAAGAATTGCCTTAAAATCTTCAAGATTCTTTTTAAACAATTTTTTTAATCTTTTGAAATGTTTGAAAATATTCCCTTAAAATTAATTTTTCAAAATAAAAAATCAGTTAAAACTTTTCCAGAAATCTTAAGAAACTTTCTTCACTCCCTTGAAACCTTTTAAAATTCACATTTTTCTTGGTTTTCCCTGTTATAAGTAAACACCCTGTGGTCCTTATCCAATTATCATTCTCACTTTCTCATGTCTTCAGGTGGTATCATAATCGTTATCAGTATAAAGAGGTAAAGTTTTAAAACATTCTAGAATTGCCGTGTTGCTTATTCAAGTAACACGTTCGTTCTCCCTAGCAATCATCCCAGGTGCAGAGCTTCATAAAGTCATCATTCAAAATACTCAAACACAAAGTCATCATTCAAAATACTTAAACTAAATTAATAAAAAACTAATAGGTAGAAAAAAGAAAAAAGGAGTAATCAATATTTAAATAACATCAACTTTATTCGATACAGTTTGGATCGTACATCGTGACTTATCCCTCAGCGCTTGGCTTATTTAAATTGTGCATCGTGGTAGGATTTATTACAACTAAGGAAATTGGGACTAAGCATTTTCCCGACTATAAAAATTCGTTCTCTCTCACTTCTATGTTTTTTTTTTATGTTTGCGTGTGAAACACATATACATTTTCTGCATTCACTCAGTGGAGTGTTTGTGTGCCCTATACTTGTAGCAAGTTTCTTCATACACACGTACTTAGTATACATGTATTTCAATTGGATTTTTTGTGCTTGAGTCGTTCGACGGTTCGTTTACAGTTTACGCTCTACGATAGCCTTTTGTCCGTCCTCTTTGTTTCCTTTTTTGCTTTCAATATGAACTTCCACTCGGCACAATGTACGTACACGCTTTTGCATTCTATATACATCATATATATACTATATACTCGATAGTATATATACACACAATAATTAATTTATTTAGTCACTAATTTAATTACACTCTCGCACGCGCGCTTTACAGATCGCTCCAACAAATCCCTATTGAAAATTCTGACGTCATAAACAACGTAGGAAACTACGTTGGAAATTGTGTAGGACACTGCGTCGGAAACTTTGTAGCATCCGACGGCGAAAACGTCGTAGCATTCGACGTCGGAAATTGCGAAGGACACTACGTTGGAAACTTTGTAGCATCCTACGGCGAAAACTTCGTAGCATTCGATGTCAGAATTTTAATCTTTGTTGTTAATTAGCAAATATTAGTTTAGTAAGAGTTAAATATGCACAGCCACTCATAAAACAAAAAATTTACAACAAAATAAAATAAAATAAATATCCGTTAAGAATTGTGCTGTCCAAAGATGGTGTTTTCTCCCCACTTTGTGTCGTTTCCGACGTACTTTGCGACGTCGGAATTTTCAATAGGGATTATAAAAGAGAAATTTAATTAGGAAAAAAGATAGTTCAAATAAAGGTACTGAGGTTAAAATAAATTAAGCAGTAATTATTAATTTAATTTCTAAAATATTAAATTATTTAAAAAACTTTCTTCCTTCTCCTACATTGGAACAATCGGTAAATTTTTGGCAACGCGCCTGCGCTCTTGTGGCACTGCTTGTACGGCTCTTCGGAAGTCTTACTTTTCGATTAATTACTACGCATAAGTATATAATTTTTCAAACTTTCGATTACAGCGTCATTCTGGGTCCGGGTCATTTAGACCCAGTTGTACCATTATAGAATTATTTAAAATATTTGTGTTTTCACCTTAATATTAAATCACTAAAGATTGTTTTACTTCATACGAAAATCGTTTTGGTACAGCAGGACCTCTTCCATGAAGTTTTTTTTTAAATCTATTAAATTCGTACGATCTAACAACGATGGTTAATTTGAGCTATTGATTCGGGAACTACCGGGAGGTGAAAATTGCAATAGTGAAAATTGAAAAATTATAGATGCGTCACTTGTCGGGGATTAAGTCGCAAACGCGATGATTCATCAAGTATTAAAAATTAAGGCGCGTCTCCGGAATGTTGTGTGCAGTTCGAGCGATTCAATTGGCCTGAATGAAAATTGTGCGTGAATTAAAATGCTTCGTAAGCGATTCATTTCATTCTCTAAACTCAGTTTATGAATATCAATTTTATTATTAAGATAAGAATAGTACGATTGGAAAGTTAAGAATTTAAAGTTTTATAAAGCGTATCAATAGTAATATAAAAAATTGATCAAAAATTTTAATATTAATTTTGATTTTCTTCTGCGATATGCGTTCACTTGTACTTAGTATTTCAGCCTTAAAAAAAGACGAAAAATTAGGAAACTAGATTAATTTTTGGTAAAAGGATACAAATATGTATACTTTAATGTTGCCTAATAGAGATCTAAAATTATCGAGAATATTCTAAGATTTTTAATTTATTTAATATAAATGTTATGGTATGCAGTAAGGGTAACTTTTGGGTGATAAAAATGAATTTAAGAAGATTCAAGAGAATTCTGTCAGATACGCTGAATTGAAATAAAATAATTAAATTAATATTAATTTAAGAAATCAAGTGAATTTAACTGTGTTCATAACATATTCGAGCAAATTCAACAAAATTCGAAAAAATTGAAGTTGATACAGGAAAATTCATGTCACTTTAACCAAATTCACAATAATCAAAGCAAACTGAACTAAAGTTACGGCAAATTCAAGTTCGCGTATGAAAATTCAAGTTGATTGAAGAAAAAAAATGAAATTTAATTGTATTCGTATTAATTCAAGTAAATTCAACTAAAATTAGAAAATTCAGGTAAGAAAATTCAAGCGAATTCAACTGAATTGATGATAATTCAAAGAAAAACTAATTTAAAAAAAATTCAAGCTCATATGAGAAAATTAAATTCACTTTCAGCGAATTTATATAATAATTCAAGCAAATTAACTAAATTGGGAGGAAATTTGAGCTCATGTAGAAAAATTCAAGTTTACTGAAGAAAATTTTATTCTATTCGTAATAATTCGAGAAAAAACTAAATTGAAGTAAAATTCAAATTTAGGTAACAAAATTCAAGTTGAATAAAAAAAACTGAATTGAATTCATAATAATTCAAGTGAATTGAAAATTGTAGTAACATTTAAGTTGGTTGGAAAAGATTCAATTGAATTTAAGTGAATTCATAATAATTCAAAGAAAAACTAAATGGAAAGAAAATTCAAGTTGGTGTAAGAGAATTCAATTCAATTTGACCGAATTTATATAATAATTCAAGCAAATTTAAATAAATTTGGAGGAAATTTAAGTTCATGTAGGAAAATTCAAGTTAGCTGAAAAAAAAACAATTGAATTTAATTCTATTCGTAATAATTGGAGTAAAAGCTAAGTTGAAAGAAGATTTAAGTTCATGCAACAAAATTCAAGACGATTCAAGAAAATTAAATTGAATTCATAATAATTCAAGTGGATTGAACTAAATTTAAGGAAATTTAAGTCTATTTAAGAACATTCAAGTTGATTCGACATAATTCAATTCCATCCAAGAAAATCCAAGAAAATTGAATTTAGTTGCAGAGAATTCAAATAAATTTAATTTTATTCGTAATAATTCGAGAAAAAATTAAATTGAAAGAAAATTCGAGTTAGCGTAACAAAATTCAAGTTCATTTTAATTTAAGAAAATTTAAGAGAACTTAACTGAATTAACAATAAATCAAACAATTCAATTTCAATTTCTAACAAAAAATTCCCTGACTTTTCCCCGATTTTGCAGAGATTTTTCAAACTATACTCAGATACAAGAGAAATAAATGAAATTTTAACTTAAGTATTAACATTCAAGCGGATTGCCTTGAAACGCTAATTCAAAGAATTTCAAACATTTTTTAATAAATTCGAAATGTACTCTATTAAATTCAGTGAATTTTTGACGAATTAATTTAATTGAATTCAAAATAATTCAAACTTAAAAATAATTCGACTGCTTCAAAATTTGGAATCTTTCAAGCATACTAAATAATTAAAATTTAGATCTTAAAATTTTTGAAAACATTTATTTTTATTTAAAATGTGGAATTAGCCATTGCTTTTAATTTTAAAAAACGTAAAATTCTCTAAGAAAAGATTGCTGGTGAATATTCTCATTTTAGAAATCTAGTTGCGTATACTAAAAAATAAATAAAACTGGGTTTTGTCACTCGTTTTTATTTAATTCTTGAAATGTTTTAGAAACGATTTCGTCGTATCAGTAAATTCTCTACACTGATTGTCTGCTAATTATAAACTTGATTTCTTCGAGAATCGACCTCCCTTTTCGTTCCACGATTTTTCGATCGACCTTGTCATTTTTACATCTCCTCTCACTCTTTTTACACTGTTTTGTCCTTGGGACTTTGCAAAGGGTAGCAGCAACCCCCTTCCCGTTTTCCTGATTAAAATCTAAAAAGTTACTGTCGCTGTTAACAGGATTCCCGATCATCTACGAAGAGATTGTGTTTCAGAGAAACTTGTATCGTATCTCTTATCTCTAGTTTCGCCTTCTTTATTTGCAGTCATTTCTTTCTCTTGCCCTCCTTTCATCCACTTTTATATGTACAACGAACTGTGAAAAAATGAAACTCTCGTCTTTTCTACGTTCTTCAAAAGCCCGCAAATAATTTTTGTTAAATTAAATAATTAACATTTTTAAAAGCGAAATTTATTTCACTCATCTCTTTAGTAAAAGAGTGAAGCATTTTAAAATCTTAAAAGAGGGTAGCCGCTTTTATCCAGGAAAAAAATTCCAGGTCATCAAAGATTTTGCGTGGTCATTCAAAAAATAGTTTATGATAAACATCAGTTAATTGCAATGGCTTTTCCTATTTTCCTTTTTGTTATCGTATTTTCTGGCTAAAATTAAACAGGAAGAATAATGGTTTGAAGATATTTTAATATTTGACTAAATCTGTTAAAAAGCAGGTAAAATTTCTCGACAAAGAAATACGTTGTTTTTAAACAAAATCAGAAAAAAAAGAATTTTTCCCATTTAGGAAAAAAAACGTATTTAGAGATATTTAGATTATTTAAATTTTCAAGTGTAATAATAGGGCATTAGGGTATTTGAATTTTGTTTTTCAAATAAACACCAATGTGAGTTTTGTTAGTAGGCCAAACCATTTTTATGGTTGCGAGAATTTTTCGTCGGAAAATTTCTCGCAGCCACAAAAATGGCTTCACCTCCTTAAAAATTAAAATGTTTGTTTAAATATTGGATGAAATAAAAAAAAATGTATTTGTTTATAAAATCAACGTTCTACGTTTTCAAAATTCAGCCGAAAACATAATGTCGAAATCAATAGACAACCTCACTTTCTTTATTTTTACTGATATTTTGAAGAAAAAAAATCGTGCTTATATGAACAAGATATTTTTCTTTCGTTGAAAAATTAATTTTTCTCGCGAACTATACAAGATATCATAAAAGGTATTTTTGTAACTGTTCAAAATGAGTAAACTTTTTTCTTAGCATTTTGTCGAATCTGTCCAAAAATGGTAAGAATTTCTTCCTGATAGAAGAAAAATTGAACAAACAAGTGGCAAGAGGTTTTAAGAAAGAATTGGTGTTTTTTTTTTAAATAAACTTTTAAATTTTAGAAAATTTGTAAATTATTGTTGATGTCCTTTTTTAATTTTTTTATTTGGCGACCTTCAAAATAAATATGTTTTTAAAAAAACTTTTTAAAATCCCCGAAATTTCTCTGTTTTTCACGGTCAAAAAAAGTTCCCGGTCATTGCCCGAATTTCCCGGTTTCCCGCTCCAGTGGCCACCCTGCGTAAAAAGTCCAGGCATCTGTTACTTTTTTTACCGTTTGAAGTAGCTAGAGCGCATTTTTTGCTGAAACAGTTTATTTCCTGATGCAAATTCCAAATTTGCTAGAAATGACTACGAAGTGTCCCGAAAATATTTTTGAAACAAGTTTTCAAAATCGTGTTTGCATTGATCGACTTTTTCTATTGCAATTTATAGCCAAATCTCCGACAGCAAAATTAAACTAGACAAAACTCGGAGAAAATTGAAAAAAACCTATCTTCAATAGGTGCAGAATTATGATCCTTCAAAATATCCGAGTAAAAAAAAGTGGACGAAAAATCAAATTTTGAACTTTGCATCTGTACTTTGGAACTTGTTAATTTTACGAAAAAATGTTCAATAAATAAAATAAAGTAGACGCAATTTCGAATAATTCTAGAAAAAAAACAATGACCTAGTCCAAATAGGTCAAAGTTGACTTTTTTTTACCTATTTTTAAGGTCAAATTAAGCGTGTTCATTTTTTTTCGAAATTGTTCGTTTATGGATGAAGCTACGTTAATGACACAAGAAGCTAAGTTATAGGAGACCAAATTCTGCATGAAATAAACTAAAAGTTTTTTCATAGAATATGCACGAAACGAGCCATATTAAAAAAAACTTGTTTGGTTGAAAATAGCAAGAAAACAGTTTTTTTAAAGGTTACAACTCTTGACTTATGAAGACTAGTAGATGTTTTGTTTAATTTGCTCATCATTTCTTGCACTGTAGTTTTTTCTCTGGCTTCATTAATGTAGCTTCATCGACAGAAATTTTTCAAAAAATTGAACACGAGTAATGTGCCCTGAAAAATGGGTAAAACTGGTCAACTTTGGAAGATCATAACCTATGACATATTGGGGATAGATCATTGTTTTTTTCTAGAATTACTGGAAATCACGTTTAATTTAAATAAAATTCAAAACATTTTTTGTTGGTAAAATTAATAGTTTCCAAAGAACAGATGCCAACTTCAGAATTTGATTTTCAGCCACTATTTACATAAAAATCCGGTTATTTTGAAGAATCTTAGCTGGTCATCTATTGAAGATAGAATGATATATATATTTTTAATTTTCTCAAAATTTTGCTTAGTTCAATTTTGCTGTTGGAAACGTAGTAGTCATTTTAACTAAAGAAACTTTTTCAGCGAAAAAAAGGCGCTCTATCTAGTTATAACGGTAAAAAGGCCTTTTTTCGTACGAGATGCCTGGACTAGTAAAATCAAATAGTTTGTGAGTCATATTTTTTAATGGAATTGAAAAATTATTTGCTGATGGGCAATTCGGACACTAGACTCAGCCACATGGATTTAACAAAGTGCGTGGATGCGTATACGTATATGTATGTACTATCTACATATGTACAAAGTAAACATAAAAGCGTACGTGGGAGTGTACAGCGGCTGCAGTAAAATGTAGACTCAGTTAGTACAATTATCGAAAAACAAAAAATGTTGACAAAATGTTTCATCTGAGGGAATTAGACAAACTGTTAGATAATAAAATTTGCTCATCTCGGTTTTCATGCAAATGTTCAAAATAATGAAGCAAAAAATGTTAAAAGCCAATAATATTAACTGGGTAAGAAATTTGTATATGAAGAAACTGAATCTAGGAAAAATCATTCGTACTTGTAAAATGAAAATGCTAGAATGTCTTTTACTATTGATCCGGCCACACAGCTCCAATCTCAATTTATTTTGGAATTTGTCAATTTCTTTTGCAGTTTGTCCGAGGCCTGTTCAGCGAGGAGAAATTCCCGAATTTTCGTCGGAACGTCTCAAATCTCCTCGCTGAACAGGCCTGGTTTATTCAATCATGACAAATAAGATTTTAAAAAGTAAAGTGAGAAAGGAGCAGCGGAGAGATTTTCTATAAGTAGTTTATAACATATCGTTCGTTTAAAACCCTATAAAGTATCAGCAAAGTAAAATTCTGGGCTGTAGTGCGCTTTCAATAATGTAAAATATCGCGATTCTTTTGAAGCAACTCTGATCTAAAAAAATGTCAAACGAATTATAATAACGTGAATGGATGGATTGTTTTTATTAATTGAAAAAGGATTAAATGCTTTTTCAATTAATGAAAAAGAATGTTTGAAAGTGATAAAGATTTGTTTGATTTCTTGTAGGTCAGAGTTGAATAGACGCTGTCGATTTTGATGATTCATTTTAAATGTAGAATTGATTGGTACCGGATGACAGTTGGATTGCGCGAATTGCTTACTTCCCTCTAAGTCTTTTCCTGATTACGTTTACCCTCGCTGCTTGGGGACCAAAGTCACAACGAGTGATAATCTCCTAGGACGAGGCCACTGGGGTAACCACCATGGGGGGTGGACATCCCCATACCTTGATAGGACCCCATACCCATTCCATTCATGGAAACGATGTTGTTTGGGTTGACACTTGACATCGTGTTGGATAACATCGTCGATGGTCCCATGGGACTCAATCCGCCCATCGATGGTGCTATCGTTCCCATTTGCATCGCCGATGCTCCATGGGGAAGGGACTTCTGCAGATCCGAGGTTGGAGTGATTAGATAGTCCTAAGAGCAACAGAACACAAATGACCCAATTAATTTTCATTCGAGAACAAAAAATACATTAAAATTAATTTTTTGGTGGGTTTTATTAAGGCCATGTCATACGTAACCAATTTCTCTGCATTACAGAAATTTGTTTAACAGAACTTAAGGCTATGTGAAATGAAATATCGAGATTAAGGAAAATTTGTATGTTCCTGCATTTTTAGAATTGCAAAGAATTTAATGTTTCCAGAATTTTTTTTTTGTAATTAGATGGCCCCCATCCTAATATAAGCGAACCAAGCACTGCTTCGGTGATCGAACGAGAGGACATTATAAATTATCTAATATTAGAAGTCTTCAGATTTTGAAGTTTTATTTAAAAGCACTTAAACAGGGTGTATCCTCAAATTCTGAAAAAACTGACAATTCCAGGTTTTTACAAGTTATCCCTAGATGATTACAGCTATATTTTTAATTAATATAAGTATTTGGCAATTGAAGTGTTTTTAAAGCAATTCTGATCCTACACTCCTTCAAATTATTACATTATAGTTGAAAACACCTTTAATTATCCATTTGTATATAATTATACTATAATTAACCAAGTTTATTAAAAAATCGGAAAATTAAAAAAAATAGTATAATGTAAAGGGTGGTCCAATAATGGCCTTATTTTTTCCTAAAATGGCTTCCATACCAATTGTTCCTTTTGGTGTCAAAACATCCTCTGAATTTTGACAAAATAAAAAAAAATTAAGAGTCTTATCAACCCCATTTCTGCCAACAATTGCTTATTTTATTTCAATTCCTGTTTCTAATGAATTATATTATTTTACAATAAATCTATTGCTTTATTTTTAGTAAAATATATCACCATTAGTAAGAGCATTTAAAATAAAATAAGCATTTTATTCAAAAATGATTGTGAAAGAGGCTTAATTTTATTTATTTTTTAAATCCTGCCAAAATTCAGAGGACACTTTGACACCAAAAGGAACAGCTATATTAAAATAAAAAATAATTATTATAAATCTTATAATCACAGGAATTTGAACATTTTTAAATTTCAAAAGCTTATAGATTCGAAATTACCCAATTCTGACTGCATAAAGAGTAGAATATTCCAAATTTTTAAAACTTGAAAGCCTTAAAATTAAAATTCCAAGTATCTCAAATATCAAAATATCTAAGGATTAAGATAGATAATTTATAGATGTTTGGATTTTTTTAAATTGCTAAGACGAGTTTCACTTTTTAATTAAAAATGTATTTAATTTTTAATACTATCCATTTCTGGATTTTAAAAATGTTGAGGACTTATGAATTCAGAAACTTTTAAATTAACAAAATTTTAAAATTAAACGTTTTCAAAATTGAATAAATCTATACATTCTAAACTTTAAAATCTTCAACTTAAAACCAAGTTGCAGTAAAATTAGAAATTTTTAATTTTGAAAGTCAACAATAAACTTAAAAAGATGTATTTTTTGCTCAAATTTAAGGTTCCTTATTCTGTGATAGAATTAAAGTAATTTCATCAAAACAAAGAATTGTTTAGCAATATATTAACAACTTTTATAAATCAAGAAATTGAAAAATTAATTTCCAGTCATAGAACAATCTAGTGAGATCTCCAAGAATTTTTCTTAGAAATAAACCAAAATTAATCCCCATTTTTGAATTTTCTAAAACCTTGAAGCTCAAATTTCTTTCTCGTAGTCGGACATTTATTCTGCACTTTTTCAGCTTAAAAAAAAAGATTTTAAGTTCACTAAAGCTGTTTTTATATCAGAATCCACACTTTAAAAAGCTTTCTTCTTTTTTTTCTTTAGTTTTAAACTATTTTTCATCAGGACTAATATTCTTGCTTTTTTTCAAATAAAAAAATTGAGAGAGAGTGCCTTTTTAAAGACTCAATTTCTTAACAGATTCGCGATGAATTTATTTAATACTTAAAAATTGTACTTAACACACTTCATTGACCTTAAAATTTTTTTATTTTGAAAAAATTGAGAATTTGAAACCTACTGAAGCAAATTAGTACATATTAGTTTAATGAAAAATCTAAAACCGTAGAAGATGAAAATACAAAAACATCTTTTATTAGAAATTCAAAATTTTTAAAAATTTATAATTAGAAAGGAATGAAAAAATTGTTGATTGGGTTAAAAATGACTCCCTAAAGTTTCTGGGGAAAAGAATTCTCATATCAGCCGCATATAACCATGCAATTTTTTCCCTCACAGTAGCACAAAAGGGAATAAAATTCTGCGTAGAATAAGCCCAAGTTGAAGGCAAAATCTCAATTTAATAAAAAAATATTGCAAAAACACATAAAATTTCGATGCTTTCGAAAAATTGGAATAACTCTGGAAAATAATTAACATTTTTCAAAGTTCAAAGTCTCCATAGTACTTTTCTAAATTTTTAAGGTATTTTTAGAATTTTTTCCCTACATTCTACCCTAGCGTCGATCTTGGTACACAAAATCGCGAAATTTCAAAGAATCATTGTACTCACCATGTGATTTAAAAAAATCAAAAGAATATTATTTTTATAAATAGTACTAAAATTCATTAAAATATTATAAATAATGATTTTTTAAATATTTTCAAAAGTATTTATACATTTTTGAAATATCGCGACTTTTTGGCATCAAGTTTGACCATAGGGCAGAATCTAGGATAAGTGGCAATTCTTTGCAGAGTTATTCCAATTTTTCGAAACGAAATGTCTAATCGTCCAGCTCTTTCGAAAAAATCCAAAAACAAAATATTAAACAAAAATGGTTTAAACCATTTTAATTTCTTATAACATTTACAAGTATTCTTAGAAAATAAATTAGTACTTAAAAATACCTGAAAAAACAAACGTAACAAATTAGAATTGTTTAAACATTTAAAAATTAGTTAGGAAATGTCGGTATTTACAAATTAACGATGACTATTTATGAGTAGAAAACTTTCAAAAAGCGTTAATGAGCCGTAATATCACGTAAATATCCAAATTATCACTTATGGGGGTTTATTTGGGGATCCATAAGAGTGGCTTAAAATTATTATTATAAATTATTATTATAACAATATGCTGAAACACGGGATTATTTGTAACATATTATCCCCTTTAAATATTAGATTTATAAAAAGCTGACTTTTTCCCATGTTAAATCAATGGGAAACTTCATAGTCTTTGCGCCACCCCTAAATATTAACCGATTTAGCTCAAAATTGGAGATCATTTGTTTGGGCATTCGAACAAAACTGGGGAATGAGAGCAGATAAATTCTTTAAAAAATTCACCAAGTATAAATAAGAACCACCCTACTCTAAAGTTACAAATCCAGTTAAAATGTGGTTTCTACCAGTTCCGGTGATTTTGAGCTTTTCCATCCCCTTCTAATTAGAAATAAAACAAAATCACTGCATCCTACTGGGCATCTTAGTAGGTTAATTAAAGATTCAAAACCAACCTGAGGATAGTACTGATGCATATAATCAAGCTGAGTCTTCTGTTGAGCACAGCTTGAGGGATGTTGAGCCAAGGTAGCCGTGGGATGAACCAGACCATGGGTACCATGACCTCCCTGGAGATGATGCTGAAGTTGATGATGGAGATTTCTCTTATCATCGCCACTCTCACTACTCGTGTCATGGGGCTGCATATGATGCGTTGGGGTGTGTGGATGACTCAAGGTCGACGTGTGACCTTGGTGGTAGGAATGAGGACTCGAAACTGATACTGGAGGTGGAAGCTGATACATGTTCGAGGACTGAGGGTGTTCCATTTGTTGTTGTTGCTGCTGCTGTTGTTGTTGAACAGCACACGATGAAGGTGTCTGTGGTTGTTGACCAAGGGACATCTTGTGAGGAGGTGGGCCAATCGATAGCTTGGTGTCATCTCCACTTTCACAGCTCGAATCCCCAAGGGCTCCACCATTTCCTTTGTCTTCTCTCTGACCACTGGAATCAAAAATTATTCTTCATTAATAACTAATCTTATTTGTACTTGATGATTGGTGTAATTGTAGACTTTACCGCTCAAAATGATCTAAAGACAGGGGACATAGGGTGATTTTTCACGAAAATAGGGGCGTAATAGGGGAATTAATGATTTGAAATGGAATTTAGGTAGGTACTATATTAAATTCAACATCAAATGCTTTAAATTCCACAAATTTCAAGTTGAAATATATTACATTTTCAACCAAATAATTGAATACACAAAAAATATTCATTTTCAACGAAAGAGTTGAGTTTTTAGCTAAAACATTGAATGTTTTGGAAAAGCATTAGATTTTAAACCTGAAAAGATAAATGTTTAAGCAAAAAATTCATTTTTAACCAAGAAAGATGAAATTTCAATCAAACAATTGAATTTTCAACAACAAAAACTAAATTTTAACGAAATATATGAACTTTTAAGCAAAAGAGGCGAAACTTTAACACAATATTTGCAGTTTTAACCAAATAGTTGAATTTTCAACCAAATAGTGCATTTTTCCAACAAAAAATATTAAACTTCTACCAAAGACCGAAGAGTTGATTTTTCTAATAGAAAAGTGAAACTTTCAACAAAAGATTTCACTGTAAACCACAAAAAAAAGGTACATTTTTAACGAAAAATATAATACATAGTTGATATTTCAATCAAGAAAGATTTTCATTTAAAATAAAAACAGTTGAATTCAACCAAAAAAGACAAATTTTCAAAAATATACATGAATAGGGCAAACCAACTTTTAAATGAAAAACAGTTGAATTCAACCGAAAACGTCGAAATTTCAATAAAATAGTTGAATCCTCAACTAAAACAGATTCATTTTTAGTCAAATAGTTGCATTTTTAACCAAAAAGATAAAATTTCTACCAAAAGAGACAAATTTCCAACCGAAAAGAACAACTAATGTTTGATAAAATAATTAAATTTTAAACCAAAAAAAAATAAAATTTTAGCAAAGAAAAAAAATAATCTTTACAAAGTATTTCAACTTTCAACGAAGCAGTGGAATTTTCATTCAAAAAAGTTTAATTCTTAACGAAAAAATATAACAGTTGATATTTCAAATTAAAAAAGATTTCAATTTTGAATCGAAACCCGTTGAATTCAAGCAAAAAGACGAATTTTCAACAATTGAAACAGTTACATTTTCAGTTAAGAAAATTAATTTGCAACAAATTAGCTAAATTTTGTAACCAAAGAGACGAATCTTCAACGAAAAAAAAATTATTTTTTAAGAAAGTAATTCAACTTTCAACCAAGCAGCTGAATTTTTAACAACAAAAAAAATGATGAATATTCTATAAATAAAAATGAATTTTCAACAAATAAGTTGAGTTCTCAAGATAAAAAGTCGAATTTTTTCAAACTAAAAAGTTGAAGTTTTAATTTAAAAAGATGAATGTTTCAAAAGTCAGTTGAATTTTTGTCAAAAAAGTTCATTTTCAACCAAGAAAGATGGCTACCCTACAAAAAAAGATGAATTTTCAATACAAAAAGATGAATTATGAATCCAAAAAGATGAGTTTTCAATCCAAAAAGACCAATTTTCTATCAAAAAAGACGAACGTTCTACAAAATAGTTAAGATTTAAAAAAAGATTTTAATTTTTAATCAAGAATCGTTTAATTCAACCAAAAATACGAATTTTCAATAATTGAAAGAGTAACATTTTCTGTAGAAAAAAAATGAATTTTCAACAAATTTACTGATAAAAGAGTTAGATTCTCAAGCTAGAAAGTCGAATGTTATAGAAGACCGTTGAATTTGAAACCCGAAAAGATGAATTTTCAACGAAAAAGATAATTTTCAACCAAGAAAGATGAATTTTTCAAACAAATAGTTGAACTTTTCTAACTGAAGTGCTGAATTTTCAACAAAAAATTTGAATTTTTAACCAAATAGTTGATTTTTTAATTTTAAAAAAATGTATAAGACAGTTGAATTTTCAACAAAAAAGTACATTTTTAAACAAGAAAGATGTTTTTCCTACAAAATTAGATTCATTTTGAATCCAAAAATATGAATTATTTATCCGAAAAGACGGAAGTTCAAGAAAAAATTTGAATTTGTAACAAAAAAAGATGATTTTTTAAACAAAATAGTGAAAATTTTAACGAAATAGTTGAATTTTTATCCAAATAGTTATATTTAAAAAAAATGAATTTTCAATCCAAAAGGACGAATTTTCTATCCAAAACAGTTGCATTTTCGACCACAACAGATGAATTTTTAACAAAATAATTAAATGTTTAACTAAACGTAGTATAATTTTTAACCAAAGGAGATTAATTAAAAGAGAATTATCTTCAACTTAAAATAGTTGGATTTTCTTATTAAGTTCTATTAATTCAGTTCACTGTTAAAAAAAGTCTGATCGAAATTTAATATACATGTGAGTAAAGTCATTTGCATATACCGTAAATTAATTTTAATATACAATCATGTTGTAAAATTTTTTCTTGAAAACGGGGAAAAAGAGGAATTCGTTAAAAACGGGGAAAATAGGGGGTTAGAGGAAAGAGGGGGATGTCTGTTATTGGTTTTAAAATAAGATGGTATACTCTAAAATTTGAAAAGGCTCAAAGTTGGAAGACCTTAAAATTTGGAAGACCTCAAGGTCGGAAGACCTTAAAGTTGGAACACCTCAAAGTTGGAAGACCTTAAAGTTGGAAGACCTCCAGGTTAGAAGACCTTAAAGTTGGAATACCTGAAGGTTGTAAGACCTTAAGGTTGGAAGACCTTAAAATTGAAACACTTCAAGTTTAGAAGGCATTATAGTTGGAAGACTTTAACGTTGGAAGACCTCAAGGTTGGAAAACCTTAAAGTTGAAAGACCTCTGAAGTTGGAAGGCCTCAAAGTTGTAAGACCGCAATGTTGTAAGACCTTAAAATGTTCCCTACAAGACACCCATATTTAAAGCTTCAAAGTTTATATATCTTTCAGAAATATGCATGTAATCAAGATCTAGATTGTAGGTTCAATTAAAATATTTGTCCTGCTGGGCCAATTCAGATGCAATTTGTTCGGCTGATAATTAATTCTTAACAATCATGGCTGGCGATTCTGGGATATATCGTATAGATACATGTCCACTTGTGCAGGTAGATAATTGGAGAGGATTTGCGAGCAGAAAGAGCAGGAAAGGGAAGCTAATGGTCGGATGACACCTGTGCATATGTGTATTAGTAGAGGAAAGGTGAGAAAGATAGGTAAGGAGAGGAGAGGAAAAGGGGAGATCACTCTCGGCATCTCGTAAAGTTAATTTAGTCGGCTGGACCTCCTGGAAGTCGAAACGCAACACGTGGGATCTGGTTGGGATCCACAGACTGTCTGGTATCTGGTCTGCCTGATTTCCTTCCCTCACCTCTTGCAACCGTTAAGCGCTTGTTTTACAAGTCGTTTAGTTTAGTTAGACGTACCACCTTGATACGGAATTGTCAGCCGATCGTGTCTACGGGGTGTTTCCCAGAACCGGTCGCTACTGCTTTGATAAGGACTCACTTCGACACCCGTGAAGGTTGTCAGAATTTCTTCCCTCTTCCCCCTCCACCCTTATTTCCTCTTTTTTTATTCGTTTCTATAGAGATTATTATAGTCTTCCGCAAAATGAGGCGGTAGCGATTCTACACAAATAAATTCTACACCGAAAAACTCTTAGACGAAATTCTACACATCATACACAATTATATAAAAGATTTTCATTTTAAATAAAAAACAGTTGAATTTAACTAAAAAAGACCATTTTTTACAAAATAGTTCAATCCACAACAAAACCAAGTTTATTTTCAACAAAAAAGTTGCATTTTTAATTTTTAAAAAAGATTAAATTTCTACCAAAGAGATGAATTTTCCAATCAAAATGACAAATTTTCAACAAGAAGTGATATTTCAACCAATAAAGATTTTTAAGTCAATAAAGAAAAAATGTCATCCAAAATGTTGAATTTCTAAACCAAAAAGACGAGCTTTGTACAAAAAAGTTCAATTTTTAACCAAGAATACTGATTTTCTACCAAAAATACGGATTTTCGACTTACATACATTTTTAACTAAATAGTTGAATTTCAACCGGAAAATATGAATTTTGGACCATAAAGGATGAATTTTTAACAGAACAGCTGAATTTACAACCGAATGATTCAATCTTAGTTAAAAAAGTTAAATTTGCACCTAAAAATATTAATTTTTAACAAAAAATGTAATAGTTTATATTTTAATCTGAAATAAAAAACAGTTCATTTAACCAAGAAAGATGAGTTTTCAACAAAAGACTTGAATCCTCGACTAAAACAGAATAAGTTTCAACCAAAAGAGTTGCATTGTGAACCAAAAAATGGATTTTCTACCAAAAAGACTAATTTTTAATAAAAGAGATAAAATTTTCTGCTGAAAATGATACATTTGCAACCAAAAATGAAATAGTTAAATTTTAATTTATAAAAATTAATTTTCAACCAAAAATCCTGTACGAGATAAGGAGCCGTGCATAAATTACGTGCAGTATTATGGGCTTGGGGGGGGGGGGGGGGGATTTTTTTTCATTTTTTATATGGGGGGGGGGGTTGTTAAAATTTTATTTATTTTTTTGAATTTTTGTATTTTTGGTTTGAAAATTCATTTCCCTTTGTAGAAATTTCATCTTTTTTGGTCAGAAATGCACCTGTTAATCTGTTTCGAATAAAAATTACCTTTTTTGTTGAAAACTTAACTGTTTTGTAGAAAATTTTGGCTCGAAAATTCAACAATCTGGTAGAAAATTGTACTATTTGGTCAAAACTTGAACTAGTTTGTTCAAAATTTTATTTCATTGGTTGAAAACTCAACTCTTTTGTTGGAAATTAGTTTCGTTTTTGGTCGAAAGTTAATTTTCTTAAATGAAAATTTAACTACTTAATTTTTTATTGAAAACTGATCGTTTTTCGTAGAAAATTCATGTATTTTGTTACAAATTTATGTATTTTGTTGAAAATTCGTCTTTTTTGGTAGAAAATTAATGTCTTTGTTTAGAATGCAACTGTCTGGTTGAAAATTAATCTGTTTTAGTTGAGGGTTTTGTAGAAAATTCGTTCTTTATAACTTACAACTTTTTTTTTTAATGAATATTTAACTATTCCATTTTTGGTTAAAAGTGAGGGGTGCCGAAGGTGAAAGGTCGGAGATCAAACTTAAGAGGTCAAAGGTCAGAAGTCAATGTTAAGAGGTTAAAGGTCAGCGGTTAACAGTCAATGGTAAGAGGTCATACAGAATTCAAAGGTCAGAGATCAAACGTGAAAGGTCCAAGGTTAGAGGTCATAGATCAACGTTCTTTCTTTTTTCTTTCATACTCATCTCTCCTTTCCATTTTGATTTATTAACGGCATTTTTTGACCAAGAGTCATGTATTTTTTACTGTTTTTATAGAATTGAATTTCACCACAAATGAAAAAATCGGTCCTTGATTTCGAAATAGTTTGAAATGAAAATAGATGTTTAAAAAATGGAAAACTGTTGGTCGTGAAGTTGACAGAATGTCCTTTTTGCCATAAACAGCGTCGCATTCTATTACATTCGTAAAACCAGGGAGTAACCATTTTGGTTTCGTTGTAAAGTTGCCTGAAATACGATTTAAGCCCGTCTATAGAGACAGACGACGATCGAGATTCGGATCGGAGAAGTCTTGGAGAATTTTTATTCATTGTCCGGATCGTAAATTAACGAGTTATCTCGAGATTCCAGAAGGCTGTTCCAGCAGCCAGTTGGAATTCACACTACTGGAACATTTTTATGATGAATCTTCGCGCACCTCGTCTAGCCAACCACGAAGAGTTAAATATTTTGACCCTCGGAATAAAATTACTAAGATGAATAAAATATACAAGATCATTCCAAATCGTATAATCAAGGATCGGATCGTGCGACTTTTTCAACTCTTTTTAAAAAATTAATTATTTATTTATTAGTCTAAAAACTTCATTCTTTGGCTTCAAAGTTCAAGCACTTTGTTGAAAATTCGCCTCTTTTGATTGAAAGATTAACTATTTGGTCGTACTTCAAATTTAATCACAATGAATCGTCTAAAATTGAAATAAAAAACTATACAATATTATAGCATTTTGAATGAGAACATTAAAAATGTAATAATTTCTCAATAAAGCTTTATACTTCGAAATTTGTTTATTATTAATATTTGAAATTTAACTATTTCTAATTGCGTGAATCCGTATTCAAAGTTTAAATTTTTTTAAATTGCAAGCCTCCACAGTCACACGTTTTTTAACCGAAAACGTTTAAAATCGATTAATTTCAAGTTCATTTGCAGACTTCACACTTTTTCCCCATTTTGTAAAAGAATTCCTCTTTTTTCCCCGTTTTCAAAAAAACTTCCCCCTTTTCTCCTTTTTCGGTTAAATGCGAGCTAAATTAATGGAACCCAATAAGAAAATCCAACTTTTTTTGGTTGAATTTGTTTGTTAATGCAACTGTTTGGTTGAAGATTCCGTCTTTTTGGATAAACAAGAAGTAATATTTTTTTCGTTGAAAATTAACTTTTTTGTTGAAAATGACCTTTTTTTCCAAAAAAGTTCGTTTTTTTGGCATAAAAATTCAACTATTTGGTTAAGAAAAGTCACCTATTTTGTTGAAAATCGTCTCTTTTGATTGAAAGTCCAAATATTTGGTTGTTAACGTTTGGTTGCATTTACAAAAAATTTTATTTAACTATCTGGTTGAAAATTCGTCTTTTCGGGTTTAAAATTGAATTATTTGGTTGAAAATTCATCTTTTTCGGTTGAAAATTCAATTATTTTGTTCCAAAGTCATCTTTGATGGTGGAAAAGTCTTTTTTTTTTTGTTAGAAAATTTATCTTAACCAAATTTATCTTTTTGGTTGAAAATTCAACTATTTTGTTAAAAATTCGTCTCTTTTCATTGAAAGTTCAACTATTTGGTTAAAAATTAGATTTTTCCTAAATTCAAGTATTTGGTTAAAAATTCATCTTTCTTCGTCAAAAATGATTTTTTGTTGTTGAAAATTCAACTGTATTAAAAAAAATTAGTCTTTTTTGCTTGAAAGTTCTTAACTATATGGTTGTGAATGAAAATGTTTGGTTGAAAATTATTAATTTTTTGATTAAACTATTTGATTGAAAATTAATCTTTTGGGTTTCCAAACCATTTGAATTTTTAACTCGAAAACTCAACTCTTTTGTTAAAAATTCGTCTCTTTTTGAGAATTCAACTATTTTATTGAAAAAACTATATCTCGACTTGAAATCTTCGAAATGTAAAGCTTTTCATATTAAATTCAATATTGTATATATATATTATTTTATTTAAAAGAATATAATCCCGTATTATTCCCCTATTTTCGTGAAAATCACCCTAGCCCCCCCCCCACCCTGTTTCCATTGCACTTTTGGCTGTGATTTCTGAATGATTAAAAAATGAATAATTCCATATTTAAATTATACAATCTCAAATTTAAAGCTCTAATTGTAATTTTAAGTTGAAAGTAGTTAAAATCAATGTAAATTATAAACTTCTCTCATTAGAAAATAGTCCAAGATGATAAGTTTAATAGCTCAGAAAGAAATATCTTAAGCCCAGATTTGGAATCCTTCAAACTGAATGACAAATGTTAAAAAATGGTTTCAACTTTAAAGTTTATTTCGATGGGGTAAAGAATATTTGAAAATCAATAAGAAATATGTAATTTTTTTACTCAACAAATAACTTTATTACTTCAGTCAATTAGTGTCTGCGACTGCTTTTTTTCATCATCTTTTAAAATTTGATATCTCAAAAGATTAAACTTCAATTCATTAATAAAAATTTCAAAATAAAATTCCAGATCTCGAGAATTATTGCGGTGGTAAGTATATAATACATAAAAAAAGATTACCTTGTGAAATTAAATTTAAGAGTAAAAATGAAAAATAAAGTGGAGGAATGTAAATTTGCAATTTGTATATGTTTTAGGGAGATGCAAATGAGTAAATATATAAAGAATAAGAAGAAGTGTGAGGTGGGGGTCTGATAATCCTTTTTACGAGAAGGTCCCCGGCCCTCGGAACAACCCGATCTTATCGCAGGCGATAAACTTAGCTACGAATTAGTGGAATCGCGACGTGATAAGATCTACGAACGCGTTTAGGCGCGCGCTCGCTTGGATTTATCGAGAAATTAAATTAGGAATTATGCTAATCGAGACCTCCGTCTCGCCTTCCCTTTTTTTTGTTCCAGTTTCTCGCACTAAAAACAACCATCCACATTTAGAGCGACTTGACAAATGCAATATTTAAATTTTAAATATAAATATATAATTGAGTGGTTCGCGATCCAGCGACATTTCTCTCATTCAGGAACCCTTTTATTGCTCTTTGAGTTTCTTCGCTTTAGAAAAAGACTTTTCATTTCCTCTACGGGCCGTTCATGAACTACGTTATCGATTTTGGGAATTTTTGAGTAAGACTTTGAATCAAGAATAGTTAAAAATATAAATATGTCAGACTTTCGTACTATAAAAGATGAATGTTTAATTCAAAGGAACGAATTTTCAACAAAACAGTTGAATTTTCGACCAAAAAAGATGATTTTAACAAAATAGTTGAATTTAAACCTATACAAAGATGCATTTCCAACCAAACGATCGAATTTTCAAACACCAAAAATTCAAATTCAACAAAAAAAAATGGATTTTTCAAGCTAAACCAATTTTTTAGAAGGCAGTTGAATTTTCAACAAAACAGTTTATTGTCAACCAAGAAAGATGAATTTTGAGCTTTACGAAACAGTTAAATTTTCAAGCCGAAAATATGATTTTTCATTTTAAAAAACTCAATTTTCTACCAAACAGTTAAACTTATAAACAAATAGTAGAATTTTCTAGCAAAATAGTTTAATGTTAAACAAAAAGTATGAATTTTCAACAAAAAAGTTCATTTTCAACCAAACAGTTTAATTTTTTACCAAATTATTTGATTTTCATGCCAACATGATAAATTTTCTATAAAGCAGTCAAATTTTCAACCAAATAGATGATTTTTCAAATCAAATATATGAATTCTGAACGAAACATGTAATATGTAGTTGATATTTCAAATAAAAAATATTTAAATTTGAAATCAGAAACAGTCGAATTCAAATAGTTGCATTTTTAACCAAAAAGGATGACTTTTCAACCAAGAAGATATCTTACCAGAAGAGACGAATTTTCAACAAAATGAAAATGAACTTTCAACAAAATAATTGAACTTTCAACTAGAAAAGATCATTTTTCAATTAAAAATAACCATTTTCAAACAAAAATGGAACAGTTACATTTTAAGTAAAAAAAAAATAATTCTAATAAAAAAATGAATTTCCAACAAATTGTTACATTTTGAACTCAAAGAAGAAGAATTTTCAACAAAATAGTTGAATCATCAACCAAAAGGGATTAGTTTTCCACCAAACAGTTGCATTTTTAACCAAAAAGAATGAATTTTCAACCTAATTATTATCTATCAAAAAACGAATCTTCAACCAAATACATGAATTTTCGACCAAGAAGATTAATTATCTACCAAAAAGGCCGAAAAGAAAAATTGCCTACTAAACATTTTAATTTTCAACCAAAAAGATCAGAAGAAACGAATTTTTAACAAAATACATGAACTTTCAATTTTCAACAAAAAATGAAATAGTTAAACTATTTTCTTTTTTAACCCAAAAAGATGAATTCTCAACGAAACATGTAATAGTTGATATTTCAAGCAAAAAAGATTTTAATTTAAAATAAAAACACTTGAATTCAAACAAAAAAGAAGATTTTTCAACATAATAGTAGAATACTTAACCAAAAGAGATTAGTTTTCCACCAAACATTTTGATGAATTTTCAACCAAAAAGATTAATTCTCTACAAAGAAAAACGAATCTTCATCAAATTACATGAATTTTCAACCAAAAAATAGAATAGTTACATTTTCAATTAAAAACTCAATTCTTAACGAAAAAAATGAATTTTCAAAAAATAGTGTAATTTTCAACCAAAGATCAGTTTTCAACTAAAATGATGAAACGCCTTCACAAAATAAAATGAATTTTCAACAAAAGAGTTCAACAATCAACCAAGAGATAAATTTTCAACAAAATACATGAACTTTTAACCAAACAGTTGTATTATTAACTAAAAAAAAATAAGTTTTTAAACAAAAATTGAGTAGTTAAATTTTTAGAAAATTATTAATTTTCAACCAAAAATGGAAGGAATTTTCAACAAAATAGTTCAAGTTTCAACCAAAGAGATGAATTTTCAACAAAATAGTTCGACTTTCAACTAAGCGGTTGAATTTTTAACTAACATAATGACATTTTACCAAAATAGTTCAAATTTCAACAAAATAATGAAATTTTCAACGCAAAATACTTGGACATCTTGAAAAAAGGGGAAAAGTACCGTTGCAGGGCAAATTGTCTTTCGAAAACTTCACAAACATTGTTAGAATTTATCATCAGTAAATGTATCAAAGCTCGTGACGTTATGTCGACTGGACCCCCTGGTATCAACCACAGTTTTTGGCGCGAGTTTCGAAAAGATTGATTTAAGAATAACAAAAACAGGTTTTGAGGAAAGGAAAAGAATAATAAATTCAGGAAGGTAGGAGAGGAATTAACGAGGCGAAAGTCGTGTTTGCTGAAACTCAAATTTATCCCGAGTTTAGGAAGGGCTTCCTGTCAGGTGAGCTCACCGCTGGACCAGCCGCAAAGGAAAAATATGAGGGGTGGCAGCTGATTCTATAAGCAGATAGGAAAAATTTTTAGATCCTAAAATAATGGGAAGCCGGCCTACCGAGTACACATTGCGCGAGTTCTGTTTACAAACTTCGACTCAGCTTCTACCTACAAACTGGCCTGATTTTTAGCCAGGATCCCTGTCAGATCGGATGAGTTTCAATTTGAGAAAGGGCAAAATGGGTTTCAAAATAATAATAGAGGAAATCTGCTACACATAATGCAACCTAAATTAAAATTTTTTTATAAAATACTGCGAGAGAGAGAGAGAGAGACAGACAGAGAGAGAGAGAGAGAGAGAGAGAGAGAGAGAGAACGCAAACTCATCTTATAACCATTACTTACAAATCTTTACGCTATTTCGTGAATATTGAATGAAAGTGCTAGCTTTGAAAAATCTAACACTTCAGCAGTTTCATCAGAAAAAGATTCAAAAAGATCAAAGATTGAAAATTAGATAAAAAACAGAACTGAAAAATGTTTATGTTTCACTTTAAAAAAATGTATTTTTATCAGTAGGGTAAGGAGGGGCAGCGCCGACCAGTTAACAGTCAATGATTTTTTTAAAGTTAATAAGATGTACAATTGATCCATTTTTTTTCATTTCGAGTCCTACATTATTGTATATCATATTTCTATAAGTATTAGTTACATGAATAA